>JAODAL010059416.1:0-21487 GCA_025379985.1 Phyllomedusa bahiana
TCAAACCACCAGACCTCGCTGATGTAACTGGTTACGAATGGTCTGACAGGTTTTATTGCATTTCATCTTATTGATGTTTAAAGATTTTAAAAGTTAGGAAACAAATGCTTTATAGGTTTAACATCAAAAGGCCAGTTGTAGGACTCTCTTGGAGTGAAAAGCTCTTAAAATTATACTGTATGGAAACTTTTTGCTTAGATTCCATCTTATATATTTTTACAATATATAAAAAGATTAAAAAGACAAACAAAAACCACAGTTTATCTAAAAGAAACGAAAAAACATTTGTAGGACTTCAGGGCATGTCCCCAGGCACGGGTTTTTCACCGGTTTTTCACGGGTTTGCGGTTTTTTAGCCCCCTAAAAAAAACGGGCGAAAATGGAAAATTGTCCCTTAGGGAAAACCCCCGTGCAGCATCCCCCATCCCGGGTTTTGTGCCCGGCGGTTTTTCCCCGGCGGTCCGGCCAAAAAAAAACATGACAATCTTCGCCCTTTTTTCCAAACGGAAGTTGGCTTTTAGGGGAGGGGGAGGCTTTCCCCGCCATCGGGGAAAAAAGAGCCCCCCCCCCCGCGGCCGTGGGGACCCAAAACCCGGGGACAATAGGGCCCGGAAAACCCGGCGGTTTTTTTTCCTGCCCGTGTGAAGCGCTTAGAGTGAAAGAATTTTTTTTGCGGGAAACTTTTTGATTAGATTTAACCACGTCAATTGTAAACTTGTAACCCTATAGCTTTTCAAAAAACTTACCCCTTTTTTGGGAAAAAAAAAGGATAATAATGGACTAAACTTTCTGGAATTTTTTAAATTTTTTTGCATTGCCCTTTTTTTTCCAAAAATAAAAAAAATTTTTTAAAAAAACTAAAGGCGCTTGTAGGACTCAGAGGAAAACATTTTTCCCTTAAAATTTTTAACATGGGAAAGTTTTGATTAGAGTCACTTTAAACTTGTTGAGGTTTTTTTATCGAAAAGGGGAAATGGGCAAGGGTTTTTTTGGTGATAAAATTTTCCAGATATGCGAAAATTAAGGAAAAAACGAGCTCATCTATTAAAGATGCGCTTTTTGGCGTTTCCGTAATTTTGGGGGCCAAAATCGATACAAAAAAGGAGCAGGGGAGGGTGGGGGGTGCGCCATGACGGGGTGTGTATGTTTGCGATTGGCGGGAAAAAAAATCCATGCCCTCGTTTTACATGAACACGTTTTTTTTTCACCCTCTGTTCTCAGGTCTCATGGGGAAGGACCTGCGTTGCGTGGCCAACGCTCGCAAAAATTAGTCTATTTCTGACAGAGAAAACCTTATATTGCTGTGATCCTTCCAATTTATTTAGATTAAGTTTTGAAGTTTTTATGTAGTTAGCTAGAGAAATTTAAGCAGCATCTACCGCTGTAAAATTTCCGGCGGTGGGAGGGGGGGGCCCCCGGGGCGAAAAACGACAAGCTTATCTATAAAGAAAATGGTAAAGTTCACCAAAAAATTTGTGTAGACTTGTAGTGGAAAATCTTTATTTTAACAGTTTGCTATGAAATATTTTTTGGATATTGGGCGCCTGAACTTATATTGGATACACCATTTCTAGTAAAAAGCAGGGCTCTTTGTTTCTGAAAAATCCCTTTTATTATCAGCATACATTTAGTAGGGTTTAATTTTACCCCCTTAACCCGTGACTGTTGAATATCCCCCTTGCAGTTAAATTACAAAACATTTTCTTTTAGTCAGCACAGGTTTTTTGTTGCCAAAAATAACCCTGTAACGAAAGAAAAAAAATCACAGGGTTTCTTTTTTTTTTTGAAAATTTTCGCACCCAAACATTTTTCATTGAAACCCCCAAACCCCGTAAAACTTTTAAAAAAGCAATTCTATATTTACCACAGGGGGAAATTTAAAGGTCCAAAAAAAAACGTTTATTATACCCCAAAAATAACGTTACGTTTTTTTTTGGACTTTTGGCACCCCAATTTTTTTCCTTGACGCAGCATTTTACGTTTAAAACTTAAAACACAATTCTAATTTCTACAGGTGAAAATTTAAAGGTGCAAAAAAAAAAAAGTTTATTTTATCAAAACTTATCAGTTTTCTGTTTTTTGACCCTTTTTGGGGGCAACCCCGCACTGGGTTTATTGACGCGATCTACGTAAATTTAAAACGCAATTTTTATATTCACCAAAAAGGGGAAATTTAAAGGTGCAAAAAAAAACCGGGTTTTTATTTTCAAAAAAAATAACAGTTTTCGGTTTTTTGACTTTTGCACCCCAGCACTGTTCATTGACGTTTGCATCTACGTAAAACTTTTAAAAAAAGCGAAATTTTATATTTCCCCCGGTGAATTGGGGAAAAGGGGCAAAAAATACCCTTTATTATACCAAAAAAAATAACTTTCTTTTTTTTTGGACTTTTGCCCCGTCCAGATTTGTTGATAACACCTTTTCAAATTAAATTTGAATCCCGCAATTTTTTTTTTGATTAGAGGGGTTTGAGAAAAGCTGTGATTTTTCCGGGCTTTTAATAAGAGACTTTCCAAAACTTTCCCTACCTTTCAAATTTTTTTATTTCTGAACATGGAGCGACAACAAGCATGCCAGGGATCTTTAGTTGCGGACCCTCAGGGCCCGTCATCGCTGGGGGCAGGGCCCTGTAATTTAAGTAAAACATCGTCCCCCAAAACGTCCTTCCCGTGGGGTTTAAGCCCTAAACTTAAACAGTTTTACCCCTCGTCCTCACGTCACGGCCAAAAAGCGTTTCCCGTCATCAGATCCCTCCCAAAATGAAGCAGCCCAAATTTTTAAATCGGTACCCCCCACGGGGGATAATCCATTGTCGAAGCCTCTTTGATACAAAATTTCGGTTGGGGTCAGAAGGCCCTGTTAAAAGATCAAAGGATGATTTTAAACTGCTCTGCCCCCCAGTTACTGAGGGCCCCAGAGGAGTTGGGGGAAGCCCGGGCAATCGGCAAAAAAATCCCGGGCGGTTTTGGCAAAGCCTTTCAGTGCCCTTGCTTTTTAGCCCGCAGCTTTGGGGTGCGAAAGTCAGGGGCGACCAAAAGGGGAAAACCGTGTTGTTTTATGATGATGATGACCCCCATTGCGGTCCAAACCCGGTTTTTTTCCCCAAATTTGCTTTTCGAGCGCTTCATCGGGACAGGAGGAAACGATTTGGGGTAGTGTCAATACGGGGCCCGCCACAAAAGGCAGAGGGGGGGGGGCGAGAAATTCCCCTGATATTATTTTGCCAGCCACGGTCCAAGGCGCAAAAAAACCCTCCTGCTTATCGCCGCAAAAAGGTCCAGGACCTCTAAGCCTGGGGGCCTTTTTTTGAGCCCAAACCCCTGGGTTCCCCCCACGATGTTCCTTTTTCCCACTTTGCCCCTTTAAAAACTTTTTTTAAGGGAAGAACTTAAGTGGTTAACCAAACCCCCCAAGTCTAGTCCATGCAGCGAAAGCCCTGAGTTGGAAAATTTTTGGGAACACTTTTTTGGGCCAAAAAAAGGGCCCAACCCACGCCCCCCCTCCCCCCACTGTCACACCCTCGTCTCCCCTCCCCCTCCTCCGCCACCCCCAAGCATTCCCCAGTGCCCTTGGGCTCAGAGTCATGAAACAGGGGTCAGCCTTTCCCCTTCCCCCTCCACCCCTTTGCCCGAGTTCCACCGCACCACCAGAGACCCCAAACAACCCCTTTTCCTTCCGCCAAATTTTTTACGACCTCACGCCGTACGTGGCTACAGCCAGCCTTCTGTCTTCCAGGTTTTTGGGAAACGAAGAAACACTTTAAACCCCAAACCCCCCCAAAGCCAAAAGCCTGAATGTTTGGCATTGCCAGGCTTTTGGCCCTTTGGGAAAAGTTTTTCCTTTTCCCTCGGTGGAACACAGATGGGTTCCGCCCCGGGCATGGCCCTCGGCCCGCCCCCAAAATTTCCCGATGCCGGCAGGGGTTTTTTTGGCCCGAAAACCGGGCCCTGCCCTGGCCAGCCAAAGTGTTTATCTAAAATTTTAAGGCGGGTTTTCTGATCTTTGTCGGAAAATCCCCTTGGGCCCCCCGACACATGGACTGGGAAGAGGCCCAAAGGGCCCCTATAACTCTGTGACCCGGCCCCTGGGTGAGCTTGGGGGGGGTTTCTGGGGGGACCCGGGGGCTTAAAGGGTCGCACCGCTCTTCAATACCCAGGGTGGTCAGGGTTTTTCCCCCCAAGGGGCCTCGGTGGCATCACGTGCCCCGGGGACACCAGGGGGTTTTTGAAATTTTAAACTGCCCTTGGGGGACCGTTCCCCACAAGGGCAGGGCTGTGGAAGGCTCTAAGCCCAAAGAGGGCCCAGGGTGGGGTGGGTGACAAGAAAACCCTTTTGGCCCGCCCCGGGGGGTGTGCGATAAAGGGCGAAATTTTGCTGGCCCCCCCTTTAGATCGGGAGGCTGGAGCACATCCCCTTTCCTGGGACAAAGTCAAGAACCCTTTTTCGCCAGAAAATTTTTAAAGAGATACCCGGGGCTTATGCCTGCTGAAGGGAAAAATCCGGGGTCCCGGTTCGCCTTTCCCTCGTTCGCCCCCCTGCTGTCCCGCCTGGGGTGCGTTGCAAGATCAGCTCGGCCTCCCCGCAACCGTCTAAAATTTTTACGTGGCAACGCTGGAATTCCCCCCCACATTTCTCCCGATTGTGGCAGCAGCGCAAAGGATTAAAGCATAAGAATTTACAAAATTTCCCGACAAGCACGGTGCGGAACCCCCGGGGTGTTGAACCACCCAGAGTGGAGGCGGTGAAAAAGAGGGTCTGCACCATCCTTGCCAGTTTTGAAGGGAAACCCACCAAAAAAGGTCAGTGCGGGACAAAGCCCTTTCGCAAGAGCCTTGGGGGGGGATTTAGTTTTTTGGAAAGACGTTGGAAAATCTGGGAAACCCCGGGGCCCCCCCAAAACGACGGAAAAAAAGGACGGGACACAGATTTAGACAAAGGAGCCTTTCTCTCCGTCAAATCCACAAGGGGGCCCACTTTTTACAATTTCATCGGCTTCATTTGGCAGGGGTTCCCGGGGTTTTCCCGAGCTAGTTTCAAGGTGGGGGCATAAACTCTCCCGGGGGCTCATCTCAGGCAAGTCAGGGTGTGTTTTAAGCTGTGCCGGAGGGGGGGGAGTGAGGAGGAGGAGGGGTATTCCTAGGCAACCCATGGGTTTCCGACGTCCCTGCCTTGGAAAAGGTTGGGCGCCCAATTTGAGGGAGAGGAGGAAGTTTAGGAAAAATCAGTTTTCTAGTTTCCCCTCGACCCGAGGCTTGGGAAATCAAGGCTTCCAAACTCTTTTTATGAGTGCTTTTGGGTGCTCCATTTTTCCCCCAACGAAAACCCGCATTAAGGCCATCAAAAGAACAACAAATTTTCTTTGGGGGGCCACCCAGGAAACCCCGGTAAAAAAACAAAACTCAGCCTTTCCTTCCCCCCCCACCCCAAAAATTGGGAGTTAAAAAGCAAGAAAAGGGACCCCTTGGGTTTTAGGGAAAACAACCCGGAGACCTGTTGCGTCTGCTTCATGTTTTCCCCCCAAAAAACACGGTGGAAAAAACACACGACGTGACAGCCCGTAAGTTTTTCCAAGTAGGCGTAGCGGCCAAACAGGCAGGGGGAAAAAGCCCAATGGGGGCCCTGGCAATTTTTTTTTACCACCTCACCAAAAGATGCAATGCAGGGCACACATCCAACACACAGGGGATCAGTTAAAATCATGGGGGGGAAGACTTTTCTGCGTCTCAAAAACCGATGTTTTTGCATGTGGGTTTCCCGGACCAAAAGGGTTCGGGGAACCCCAAAAAGGCGAATGGCCCCGCTGGGCTGTCACGCCAAGAGGTTTTGTCCTGCCCAAACAGCCAGCGTCCCTAACTGAGCGGGGAACCCCTTTCAGGGACAAACTTGGGGGAGTCATTTAAAACAAACGGATCTCCCTTTAAAGATAATTTTTGGGTCTTTTACCCTTTTATCAAGATGAATCAGGCATGGATCTTGAGATGTTGTGGCCCCAATTTTCCGAAAGGGCACCCTTTTGTTTTCCGGGGCTACTTCACATTCCCTTTTCCCAAAAAAGAAATGGTCCTCTTGGGAAAAATTTTTTTTTTAAAAAGATCATTTCTTAATGAATTTTTATTTTTTTTTCCCCCTTTTTATTCTCTTTTGCTTTGAGGAGACTGTAAAAGCCCCGCAAGGGGTTTATGACAACACCGTATTTTCCCTTTTTCTCACTTTTTTTTAAAAAGTTTTGCTTTTTCAATGGTTTTGAGGTCATGTTGCTTGTGAGATACAGCTTTTAAAATTTTGGTCCTTTGGAACAGAAAAGGTTGGCTTTTTTTAAATGGGTTTCCCCCCTCACAATTTTTAAAAAAGTGGGCTGGAGGTCATATTTTTAATTTTTTTTGGGGGCAAAGTAGCTGTGAATACAACAAAAAATCAGGTCCCTTTTTTTAAAAAGAAATTTTGGCCCTTTTAAAGTGGCATTTTTTCCCTTAAAAAAATTTTTTAAAAGTTTGGGTGAAAGTCAAAATTTATAATTTTTTTGGGGGCATTTAAACTTTGGATACAGGGAATAATCTTGGGCCTTTGGAACAGAAAAGTGGCTTCTAAGTGGCATTTCTCCCTCACAATTTTTTTTAAAAGGGGGCTGAAAAATCCCTTTTTTATAATTTTTTGGGGGCATGTGCTTTGAAATGCAGCAATATACAGGTCCTTTAAAAAAAAAAATTTTGTTTCAAAAGCATTTTTTTCTTCACAATTGACCAAAAAGGCTCAGGGTCTTTCTTTTGAATTTTTGGGGGGTTTTGGGGCATGAGCTATAAACATTTCCCATTTTAAAAAATGTTGTTTCTACAGAATTTTTTTCCCTTTACAATTGTCCCAAGTGGTCAAGGGTCATGCCTTTTTAAATTTTTTGGGGGCCAAAATTTTTTTTTTTCCCTGCAGCTATAAAAAGGTCCTATTCTAAAAAAAAGTTGTTTTTTAAAAGAATTTGTTCTTACAATTTTTCCAAAATGGTCAAGGGGCATGCTTTTAAAATTTTTGGGGGGGATTTTGTGTACAGCAGCTATACTCAGGCCCTAAAATTTTTAAAAAAGGTTTTTTCGAAAAGAATTTGTTTTTCACAAATTTTCAAGAGTGGCCCCAAGGGTTATGGTGCGTCAGAAAAAGGAAAAGGTGGCCCCTGTTAATGGGCACATATTGCCCAAAATAATTGTTTTTTTTAAATCTTTTTAAAATAAGGGTATCCAAACCCTGGGATTTGAAAAAACCCCTTTTTAAAACAAAAGAAAAAAAGAGAAACCCAAAAACATGGTGGGATTCCATTTCCCATTTTTAAAATGTGTTTTTTTAAATTTAAAATTTTTTTTTCTAAAAAACTTGCATGTAAAAAAATTTTGGGGAAAAAAATTCCCCTGAAATTTTTACAAAGGGAGGGCAGGAAACTTGACCCAAAGTAGGTTTTCGAGGACATGGATTTTGGACACGGAAGAGAACAAAGTACGAGACCATTTCCTCCAGCAAAGTTAAATTAAAAAAGAAAAAAGAATGCCAGTTAAAAGGGGACCTGGGTTTTAACAGGAGGTTAACCACCAGTATTTCCCAAATGAAAACTCAATTGGTCCGCACTAAAACGGAGGGGCAAGCCTCCCAGGTATTGACTGGGGTACTGAGGAAAGGGGTTTGGGGTTCTCACCCTTCCCCTTCCCCACTCTGCCCTTTAGACGACGTTTTTTTTGCTGCGAAACAGGGCATTTTAACCTCGTGTTAAAAATGACGGGCGCCGCCTGGGGTCCCCACCGCAAAACCCCCTGTAAATCGGGCCCCGGGGGGGCAGGGTTGGCCCAGGGCCGGTATAGTCCCAAAGTCCATGAAAAAATGGTGGTTGAAAGCTCCTTTTTTTGGGACTTTTTAAAATGGGGGTCAGACAGGTTTTAAAGGGGCCCTTCTGTGGCCCAGGACGGTATTGTTTAATGTCAAAATTTAACTAAAAAGGTGGTTTGAAAGACTCCTTTTTTTGGGCCTTTTTTAAAAAGGGGGGATGCAGGGTTGGGGGTCATGTGCGTTTTTCCCGGACAGGGGTAGTCAAATTTTCCCGTTTAAGTAAATTGGGTGGTTTTAAATCATCGCCCTTTTGGGGACTTTTTAATTGGTTTGGGGGTTTAAAGGGTTTTAAGGGGCCCGGCGTGGTACAAACAGGGGTAGTGAATGGGCGTGACCCTTTTTTTTTGTTTGGGTTTTATAACCTAAGTGTGTAGCCTAAGATGGAGCACGTTCCATTTGAATGTTGTGGATGTTAATTTCAGCTTTCCAGTCCTTGTTTGGGTGTAATACTGTAAGGTGTTGTGCTCTACCATAGTATTTACATGGTCATCGCTAATAATCAATGATCACTTTCGAAAAAACCTTATCGATAGCGGGCCGCACCTATCGACTATCGATCGATCTAGTATAGCCAAAGCAATCGCTAACACTATTTAGTAACCCCTTATTTTCTAAATTTAAAAAAAAACCCTTCTTTTTAATTATAGTACTACTTTTATGTCTTTGGAGGGGGGTTTAAATTTTTCTTAGAGTTGATGGCCAACTTATATAATTGTATCAAGCAAGTAAGACAACCTGTTCCCATTTACACCTCCAGTGGGAACTATGCCTCTGTAACAGGACATTTGCCGATAGCAAAAATCCTTAGCTAATTTTGAAAAATGTGTTCGTTTCTGCTCTTGAGAGGATCTCCACCTTCTGCCATCTGCAGAGGACTTTGTAAGGTCATTGCAGCTTAGAAAAATAACCAAAACTGCAAAAAAAATAGTTACCGCAAATCACATCAGTACTGGACGGTTTTTTCCAACTTAGGGCTTATAGTGCGTTTTGTAGTGTAGGACCCTTGAAGTAGCTTAGGTGAACCTCTAGACTCAATGCAGGTATTGTCCTTGGCCAAATTTTAGCTACATGTCCTAACCCACATATATCCATGGCTCGAAACAAGGAGTTCTTTTCTTTTGTAAGTAAAGCGTGTATTTATCAAGGTGTTGCTTGGGGTTTTGGCACCATGTATAGATAATGCAACACAAAAGGTTCACCCTTCTTTGATGTACAATCATGGTGGTCATTCATCTCCTGGCATCTGAGCTTCCTCCGGTAAGATGGTCAAGGCATCACAAATGACCTTCTAGGTAGAGCCACATGGAAGTACAAATCTACCATTCTGTAATTCTGTGAACAAATGAAATTCCCAGTAGGTTAGGTCAACGGGCCAATGGTAGAGCAACAGTTATGCAGTTTAAATAAGAATCAACCGGTAATGAACAGCAATACAGCAGCCAGGGGTCAAGCTCTATGTAGTGGACAACATCAAACTGACCAGGAGCAAGGGCAGGAAGTTCCTTTTATGCAAACAGGGTCACAGGTTAATTGCAGGTAATTGGTTACTGTCCCTTTAAATAGTCACCCACAGGATGCCAGGGAGCTGGAGGAACCAACGGAGACTCGTATCTGCCGGCACTGAGGCACAGACAGGAACCGGAACAGGTGAGCAAGTAACAGCGGGGGCCGCAGCAAAGGGACGCACACGATCATGGTCCAGGTGCTGCTGCATGCACCGTGACAGATATATAGATAAATAGATAGATAAATGGATAGATAGATAGATACATACATACATACATACATAGATGCATAGATAGATAGATATGAGATAGATAGATAGATAGATATGAGATAGATAGAAAGTTGATGATAGATGTGAGATAGATAGATATAGGAGATTTTGATAGATATGAGATAGGATAGATATGAGATAGATAGATGGGATGGAGAAAAATTTTATATATTTTATATATTATATATATATATTTATATATATATATATATATATATATATGAAAATAGATATATATATATGAGATAGATAGATAGATAGATAGATAGATAGAGAAAATAGATAGATAGATTAGATAGTAGATGTAAGATTGGAAATAGTATAAAATAGATGTGAAAATAGATAGATAGATAGATATGATGATATAGATTAGATAGATAGGAGATAGATAGATATAGATTATGAGATAAGATAGATAGATAGATATGAGATAGATATGAGATAAGATAGAAGATAGATAGATAGATAGATTAGATTATGGGGATATGAAAAGATATAGTTAGATAGATAGATAGAATAGATTAGATAGATATGAGATAGATAGATATGATAGATATGAGATATATAGATAGATAGATAGATAGATAGAGTAGATAGATAGATAGATAGATATGAGAAAAAGAGATAGATAGATAGATAGATAATGAAAATAGATAAAAATAGATAGATAGATAATGAGATATATAGATAGATAGATAGATAGATTAGATAGATAATAGAGAGAATAGATAGATAGATAGATAGATAGATAGATAGATAGATAGATAGATAGATAGGAGACACTTAGATACATAGATATTTGGTGCTGGTCTCTCGCTCTGATTATCCTCTTCTATTATTATAGATGGCGCCTCTTACCATCATCCCCCATACAGTGCTAATCCGCCGCACATAGCCGGTTACCTGCAGCATCATTATCGCACACTAAATCTTAAAACGACAAATAGACTTTCCTTCCTCCTGAGTAAATACTTCGCCCCTGTCTCTCCGCTCCTCTCTGTATCCTCGGGCCCCTGGTGAAGTGTAAACTTTACTTGTCGATAAAACTGAGAAAACAAATATAAACACAATTTTAGCGCTGAACTCCGGCGACAGCACGAGCGGCGCCTGCTCTGCCCCTGGATGTGTCATACGATGATTATGTGTATATCTGCCGCTCTGCTGTAACAAAGACCAAACCTCCAGATTAGGGCGATTGAAGAGTTGTGCAAGTGGTGACATTTTGGGAGCGCGCGGCTGACATAATGAGCTTAGGAGCATATGTCATGAATCATGCAATTCCTGCTACAGATATTTTCCCTGGCGCCATCCTGTCTTGTTAGCGACGCTGGCGTTTCGTGTTATTGCAATGTTAGACGTATCATACACTTAGAGAACAAACTGTGACCTATTTCCTGCGTTCAGCGCACAATTTGTTGAAGATTAGAAAATATTTTCCAAGCAAGTTAAAAAGAAAAAAATTGAAGGATAAAAAAGAAATGTCTCTGTTCCCGGCTGTTGTCACACACAGCGTAGGAGTTAATGCAAGATATTAGAAGTTTCTAAGCTTAAAGAAACACACATCAATGGTGATTGGCCTAGAGGGCTCACAGAGCAGGAGCAGTGACTATGAGACATACTACAGCTGCAAATAAAAGTAAGTGAACCCTTTGGAATTTCCTAGCTGTAATAATAAAATGTCTGCTTGTATCTTAGTATTAGTTATAGACAAACACAATCTTGCAACACACAGACAGGTGTAACTCATGACTTTTACTCAGCACGATGAGTAAACATTCATAGTGCAGGGAGAAAAGGGAATGTCCTGGATTTTTTTGCACTGACTTAATAAAATATGGCCCAACTGTTATCTAAGCAATAATTACAGACAAATAGAATGTAACTAAACTAATAATACACAGGCAGCTGTAAAGTTCATGACTTTAACTTAGCACTTTGAGTAAACATGCATAGTGCAGGAAAAAAAGGGAATGTCCTGGATTTTTTTTCACTGACATGATCTTATTGATATCTAAGCGATAATTATAGACAAACAGAATATAACTTAACTAATAACACACAGACAGTTGTACCGTTCATGACTTTTACTTACCACTTTGAGTAAACATTCATAGTGTAAGAAGAAAATGGAATGCATCTGTATTTTTGCACTGACTTAATAAAATATGGTCTTATTGTTATCTAAGAGATAATTATAGACAAGCACAGTGTAACTATACTAATAACACTCAGACAGTTGTACCGTTCATGACTTTTACTTAGCACTTTGAGTAAACATCCATAGTGCAGGAAGAAAAGGGACTGAGCCTGGATTTTTGCACTGATTATCAATAATATATGGTTTAATTGTTATCTAAGAGATTATTATAGACAAACACAGTGTAACTAAACTAATAACACATAGACAATTGTAACATTCATGAGTTTTACTTAGCACTTTGGGTAAACATTCATAGGGCAGTATGAAAAGGCACTGAGCCTGGATTTTTGCACTGATTATCATAAGATATAGTTTAATTGTTATCCAAGTGATTATTATAGACAAACACAGTGTAACTATACTAATAACACACAGACAGTTGTACAGTTCATGACTTTTACTAAGCACTTTGAGTAAACATCCATAGTGCAGGAAGAAAAGGGAATGACCTGGAATTTTGCACTGATTATCAATAAAATATGGTCTAATTGTTATCTAAGTGATAATTATAGACAAACAGATTGCAACTAAACTAATAACACCTTTTTATTAGGCACATTGAGTAAACATTCACATTGAAGGTAAATAAAGTATGTGACCCCTTAGAAATTAGCTTGATTTCTTCAGTTATCACTAATATAATGTGGCCTGATTGTTATCTAAACCACAATTATAGACGCAGTGTAACAAAACTAATATCACACACACAGTTGTACCGTTCATGACTTTTACTTACCACTTTGAGTAAACATACATAGTGCAGGAAGAAAAAGGACTGAGCCTGATTCTTTTGCACTGGTTATCAATAAAATATGGTCTTATTGTTATCTAAGTGATAATTATAGACAAACACAGTGTAACTAAGCTAATAACATACAGACAGTTGTATTGTTCCTGACTTTTACTTAGCACTTTGAGTAAACATCCATAGTGCAGGAAGAAAAGGCCTGGATTTTTTGCACTGATTATCAAAAAATATGGTCTAATTTTTATCTTAGAGATAATTATAGACAAACACAGTGTAACTAAACTAATAACACCTCTTACTAAGCACTTTGAGTAAACGTTCACAGTGGAGGGAAATAAAGTACGTGACCTCTTTGAAATTAGCTTGACTTCTTCATTGATCACTGATATAATGTGGGTCTTGTTATTTAAACCACAATTATACACAAACAGAATGCAACTAAACTAGAAACGCACAAACAGTTGTATCATTCATGACTTTTACGTAGCACTTTGAGTAAACATCCATAGTGCAGGAAGAAAAGGGACTGAGCATGGATTTTTACACTGATTATCTAAAAAAATATGGTCTAATTGTTATCTAAGCGATAATTATAGACAAACACAGAGTCGCTAAACTAATAACACACCTTTTACTAGGCACTTTGAGTAAACATTAAAAGTGGAGGGAGATATGTAAGTGACCTCTTAGAAATTAGCTTGATTTCTTAATTTATCACTAATATAAAGTGGGTCTGATTGTTATCTAAACCACAATTATAGACAAACAGAATGTAACTAAACTAGTAACACACAGTTGTACCGCTCATGACTTTTACTTAGAACTTTGAGTAAACATCTATAGTGCAGAAAGAAAAAGGACTGAGTATGGATTTTTGCACTGATTATCAATAAAATATGGTCTAATTGTTATCTAAGCAATAATTATAGACAAACAGAATGTAATGAAACAAATATCACACAGACAGTTGTACCGTTCATAACTTTTACTTAGCACTTTGCGTAAACATTCATAGTGTAGAAAGAAAAGGGACTAAGTGATTTTTTGCACTGGTTATCAATAAAATATGGTCTTATTGCTATCTAAGTGATAATTACAGACAAACACAGTGTAACTAAGCTAATAACATGCAGACAGTTGTTCTGTTCCTGACTATAACTTAGCACTTTGAGTAAACATCCATAGTGCAGGAGGAAAAAGGACTGAGCCTGTTTTTTTTTTACACTGGTTAGCAATAAAATATGGCCTAATTGTTATCTAAGTGATAATTATAAGACAATTATAAGATAAGATAAGATAATTATAGACAAACACAGTCTTAGCTTGATTTCTTAATTTATCACTAATACAATGTGGGTCTGATTGTTATCTAAACCACAATTACAGACAAACAGAATGTAATGAAGCTAATAACACACAGACAGTTGTACCGTTCATGACTTTTACTTAGCACCTTGAGTAAACATTCATAGTGTAAGAAGAAAATGGAATTTATCTGGATTTGTGCGCTGATTATTAATAAAATATGGTCTAATTTTTATCTTAAGTGATAATTATAGACAAACACAATGTACTCATAAAACTAACGTACTGTAAACTAATAACACCTTTTACTAAGCACTTTGAGTAAACGTTCACAGTGGAGGGAGATAAAGTATGTGACCTCTTTGAAATTAGCTTGACTTCTTCATTGATCACTGATATAATGTGTGTCTGTTTAGTTATCTAAACTACAATTATACACAAACAGAATGTAACTAAACTAGTAAAACACAGACAATTGTATTGTTCATGACTTTTACTTAGCACTTTAAATAAGCATTCATAGTGCAGGGAGAAAAGGGAATGACCTGGATTTTTGCACTGATTATTAATAAAACATGGTCTATTTGTAATCTAAGTGATAATTATAGACAAACAGTCTAACTATACTTATAACACACTTTTTACCAGGTATTTTGAGTAAACATTCATAGTGCAGGAAAAAAAGGGACTGAACCTGGATTTTTGCACTGATTAGTAATCTAATATGTTCTCATTGTTATCTAAGCGATAATTATAGACAAATACAGTGTAACTAAACTAATAACATACCTTTTACTAGGCACTTTGAGTAAACATTTACAGAGAAGGGAGGTAAAGTATGTGACCTCTTGAAATTAGCTTGACTTCTTCATTGATTACACACAGACAGGTGTAACATTCACGACTTAGCACATTGAGTAAACCTTCATAGTTCAGGGAGAACTGGGAATGACCTGGATTTTTTTGCACTGACTTAATAAAATGTGGTCTAATTGTTATCTAAGCGATAATTATAGACAAACAGAATATATCTAAACTAATAACACACAGACAGTTGTACTGTTCATGATTTTTACGTAGCGCTTTGAGTAAACATCCATAGTGCAGGAGGAAAAGGGAATGACCTGGATTTTTGCACTGATTATCAATAAAATATGGTCTAATTGTTACTTAAGCAATAATTCTAGACAAACACAGTGTAGCTAAGCTAATAACATACAGACAGTTGTACAGTTCATGGCTTTTACTAAGCACTCTGAGTAAACATCCATCGTGCAGGAAGAAAAGGGACTGAGCCTGATTTTTTTGCACTGGTTATCAAATAAAATATGGTCTGATTGTTATCTAAGTGTAAATTATAGACAAACACAGTGTAACTAAGCTAATAACATACAGACAGTTGTATTGTATCTTTGAGTAAACATTTACAGAGAAGGGCGGCAAAGTATGTGAGCTCTTTAAATTAGCTTGATTTCTTCATTGATTACTAATATAATGTGGGTCTGGTCAGTATCTAAACCACAATTATAGACAAAAAGAATGTAACCAAACTAGTAACACACAGATACTTGTACTGTTCATGTCTTTTACTACATTGGGCTACATGTGTGAATCTGGCTGTGCCGGTTTTCTGGCGTGATGTGAGACATGCATGACATACTTAGATTTGTGCAAAGGATTTGTGCCAAAAATGAGCGCACGCTCGACGTCCTCTGCACTTCTGTCTTCGCCAATTTTTCTGGGGCATGTCGCGCCACATTCACAAGATTAGACACATTTATGAATGTGGCTCGATAGAATATGGCGCAACAGTATCAAAATAATCCAGGCCAATTTCAAAGTGGAGAGCCTGAGACAAACCTCGGCACAGTCACTCTTTGAGACACTTTTTGGCGCATAGAAGTGTCTCACAACCGGACACATCTATAAAGTGCTGTGACCCTCATATAAACGGTCATATGCTACACTAACCTAATGGGACGTACCGCTGTCTAGTCTGAGACAGTTTTCATACATATGCCCCACTGAGTAAACATATACAGTGCAGGGAGAAAAAGTAATAGAACCCTTGAAATTAGCTGGATTTTCTATTAAAATTTCTGACTGTTTCTAAATCACAATTAAACACAGTAAAGGGATAACACACAGAAAGTTGTACAGTTCGTGTCTTTAAGTGAACACATTGGGGCAGATGTATTACTACAGTCTAACTCTTAGGGCCACATGTATGAAAACGGTTTAGGTCTAAAACTCACTTTTTTTCCCACAGTAACCTATGGGCAACAAAGTGAGTTTTAGACCTTAACCATTTTCATACATGTGGCCCTTAGTATATATTAGACTAGACAGTTTTACAATGTGCCTTGTATCAGAGTGTGGATAAATCTGGTGCATGTTAGCACTGTCTAGTCTAACTTTACACCATTTTTAAGTTGGCTTACCTTATGCCACTAAGGCTGCAACCACACAACACTGGTCAAAATACTAGAATTCGAAATTGCGTCATCTGATGAGTATTTTGACCCATTTTTGAATGTGGATTTTGGCCGTTTTTATTTTTTTTGTGCCAGATTTACAGCCATAAAAAGTCTATGGAGATGGCTTATAGTCAGAATTTTATGGTTTTTGAAACCCCAATCCCTTAAAAATCCGATGCTAAAAGCATGTTGTCAAGACGGGGCCTAACTGTGTACTCTTTCCACAAAGCCATACCCCTTTTACCAAGCCCACGAGTCTTTCGTTGGACAAAGTGCAGAAGTGTCTAGAAACTGTCTAACATATATAATAACCACATACATATATACTTGAGTAACCGAGTATAAGCCGAGGCACCTACTTTTGCCACAAAAAACTAGGAAAACTTATTGACTCGAGTATAAGCCTAGGGTGGAAAATGCAGCAACTACTGGTGAATTTCAAAAATAAACATGGATACCAATAAAATTACATAGGCAGGTATAGGCAGTTTAATGTCTCCCATAGGCAGGACTATGTCCCCCATAGGCAGGTATAGGCAGGTAAATATTCCCCATAGGCAGGTATAAGCAGTTTAATGTCCCACATAGGCAGGTATATGTCCCCCATAGGCAGGTATAGGCAGTTTAATGTCCCCCATAGGCAGGTATCGGCAGGACTATGTCCCCCATAAGCAGGTATAGGCAGGTAAATATTCCCCATAGGCAGGTATAAGCAGTTTAATGTCCCACATAGGCAGGTATATGTCTCCCATAGGCAGGTATAGGCAGTTTAATGTCCCCCATAGGCAGGTATATGTCTCCCATAGGCAGATATATGTACCGTATCGGCAGGTATATTTCCCCATAGGCAGGTAGAGGCAGGTATATGTCCCCCATAGGCAGATATATGCCCACTATAGGCAGGTAGAGGCAGGTATATGTCCCCCATGGGCAGATATATGCCCCCTCATAGACAGGTATATGTACCCCATAGGCAGGTATAGGCAGGCATATGTCTCCCATAGGCAGATCGAGGCAGGTATAGAGGCAGGTATAATATTTTCCCCATAGGCAGTATAGGCAGTATAGGCAAGCGTATAGTCCCCCATAGGCAGATATATGTCCAACATAGGCAGAGATATGTCCCCCATAGGCAGATAGAGGGAGGCAGAGACAGGTATAGGCAGGTGTATGTCTCCCATAGGCAGGTGTAGGCAGCTGCACCCATAGGCTCTTCGATCGCAGTTACTCTCTTAGCCTCTGGGGCCCATAGCAGCTGCACCCTTGTGAAATGTTTGCATTGCAATGACAACTGACCTTTGGTATTATACAACCTTGCCTTTACAGTTTTAAAATTTTTATATTTTGCTAAATTTAGCTTAATTATTAAATTTTATTTCATTTAATTTTATATCTTAGGTATAAAAACCACTTTTTTATTTTTGTATTTTTTGACCCCATATCTCAAAACCGTGCAAACTCTATTTGCTAAATGCTGACTTTTTTTTGTGCACCTCGGGTAGATATCCCCCTCTTCTTATTTTTCCCTTTTGCATGTATCATTACGGTCTGGAAAAATCCTTGCTTTAAAACCAATGACACGTTCCATTCCAGTGATGAAGAGGGGATTAAAAAACATCAGCACATCCTGATGACAAAAATATGCTAATGGCCGTCGGACCTCCATCTCCTCGCCAGGCATGATGAATTATTTTGATGCGTTGCCTGATATTTAGAGAAGCTTCATCAACTTTATGTGATTAGTCTCTGCAACGACTGTTTGATTGTGGAAGGGAGGGGAAAAAAAAAAAGAAACTTCTGAGCTCGGTCTAGAAAAGTTCTGAAATTCGCTGTTGTGCCGGGTGCAGCAGGTTTGTAAGTTGACAATGGAAATAAATATGTCCCCATTGAGCGGTCGGAGGGGCGGCGGTGATGGCACGGTGCATCCTCCGGGCCGTGCCGATGCCGTTGGCGTACAATCACCACTCAGCCTCCCGAGACCTCAGCCTCGAGTTTCATATAAATTTCTGAAGCAAAGTAACTTATTACCGAACTATGTTATTGTCATTAGGGGATCTTAAATCTTAATAAGTCGAGTGGTAGCGCAGTTATCCGCCTGAAGAACTATACATTGGAACTCGCAGACAGAACAGAAGGTGCAATTAGATTTCCTCCCAGTCTCCCACTGCAATGTGCTTCCGACAATATCCAAGCTGCGGATTGCAATTTGTTACCTCGCAGCTTCAGGAGAGGGCCAGGCTTCCACGGAAAACAACATTGCAGAATTAATTTCCTTCCGGTATATTTATGCAGATCAGGAGGGCTGGAATCATTCCTGGTTATCTAGATAGGATTGCAGAATACATGGGACTGTGGAAAATTATCGCTACAGCCAGGGGGGATACAGGCACAAAAACATAGATTACATCTAGTTACTAGAGAGTGTATGGAAAAAAGAGACAAACCTCTAACCAGCTCTATCTATCTATCTATCTATCTATCTATCTATCTATCTATCTCATATCTATCTATCTATCTATCTATCTATCTATCTATCTATTCCATATCTATCCCATATCTAGCTATCTATCCCATATCTATCTATCCCATATCTATCTATCTCATATCTATCTATCTCATATCAATCTGTCTATCTATCTCATATCTAACTATCTATCTATCTAATATCTATCTTATATCCATCTCTCATCTATCTATCTATCTATCTATCTATCTCATATCTAACTAACTATCTATCCAAAATCTATCTATCTCATATCAATCTATCTATCTCACATCTATCTATATATCTGTCTATCTCATATCTATCTTATATCCATCTATCTATCATCTATATATCTATCTATCTCATATCTATCTATCTATCTATCTATCACTCATATCTATCTATCTATATTCTGATATGTCTAGTCTATCTACTATCTATCCTATATTCTATCTATCTATATATATATCTATCTATCTAATAATTATCTATATAATCTATCTTTCTGCCTAATCTATCTACTCTATCTATCTATCTCATATCTATCTATCTATCTACTATATTACTATTTAGCTATCTCATATTACTATCTATCATCATCTATCTCATATCTATCTATCTATCTCATATCTATCTATTTATCTATCTCATATCTATCTGTATGTCTATCTTTCTAATATCTATCTATCCCATATCTATCTATCTATCTATCTATCTATCCATCTATCTCTCTATCTATCCACCTATCTCTCTATCTATCCATCTATCCCATATCTATCCATCTATCCCATATCTATCCATCCCATATCTATCTATCTATCCCATATCCATCTATCCCATATCTATCTATCTATCTATCTCATATCTATCTATCCCATATCTATCTATCTTCCCATATCTATCTATCTATCTATCTATCTATCTCATATCTATCTATCTATCCCATATCTATCTATCTCATATCTATCTATCTATCTCATATCTATCTTCTATCTATCTATCTATCTATCTATCTATCTATCTATCTATCTATCTGTGTCTGTCTGTCTGTCTGTCTGTCTGTCTGTCTGCCTTATGAAGGCTTCCATAGCCTCCATGTTTGGATTTCTATTACTTCCTGTCCCAGACAATCACCATCTTTTGTTTGAGCCCAGGTCGTGTTATGCCCAGCTAAAGTATTGCTGTCAGCTGAGCATTCTGTCCTGCCCAGGTCACGAATGAGAACGCACAGGCTAAGTTGCTGTTGTGAAGAGGTCGCAGAGGGGAACATGCATGGGAATGAGGTCAGAGATGGGAGCACATGTGCAAGAAGGAGACAGAGAGAGAGGCAGAAAAAAAAAAACAGAAAGAGAGAACCCAGCAGTCCCAGGTAAGATGAGCAGTCTTACATCAGCAGACCCATATAAATCTAATGTGCAGTCCCACGTAAAACAGAAAGAGAGAACACAGCAGTCCCATATAAGATGTGCAATCCCATGCTACTTACATACAGAGAGACAACACAGTTGTACTGTGCAGTCCGACGTTAAACAATTTTGCAACACAGATGTGCAGTCCCACATAAATCACTTTTGTGCGTAAATTAAAAACAGAGTACACGGCTGTACACAGCAGTCTGTAAGATGTGGAGTCCCACACAAATTAGATACAGATATAGAACACAGCTGTACTGTGCAGTCCAATGTTAAACAATTTTGCAACGCATGTGCAGTCCCATGTAAACACAAACAGATAAAGCATATAGTTTTGTTCTGCAGATCTGTAGAGCTCAGAGGTGTAATAATCTTCAGGATATATCACTGTGTGAGAGAGACAGAAAAACAAATATCACCCATCTTTCCCAGAGTCCTGTATGTCAAATGCCCATTCTAGTTTCAAGTATGTAGAGAGATCAAGGAATTTAAATATACACTATGGAGTTACACTTGGCTTTTCACTTCCAATGATTCCAATGACAGCTGAGAACCTCTCCCTTCCCCCGGCTCACACAGAATGAATCTTCACATGCACACTTTGAGGGCGTGTCTGCAGAGAGAGAAGATACTGCCTACAGGGAGGAGAAACACGCCCCTCCATTTCACAAGCTCTGCTTGGCAACCAGTATAAACGGCCGCCAAATGCTGGAACGAGACAACCCATTTAATGACAATTTAGGATAGTAAATGTTTAATGTTAGCATCCCTAGTGGCCTAGTGGAATTAAGAGCATGATTATCATCCCAGGTGGTGACCTAAAGCTTTACATACCAATGGTCCTATAGGGTTATGCTGTTGATGCCCCTGGATATATGAAGGTGAAATCCCTGGCTTAGGGTTATGAAGGAATTATGACATTTCTGACCATTTATGATAATAAAGCTGGGGACATATTTGTTGGGCTCAGGGATAATAACAATTCAGGATTATGAAGGTTTAATGTTATCATCCCAGGTGGCCTAGGGGTACTTATAGTATGACTGAGATTGCAGGTGCTTCACTGGAGTGAAAGGGTTAATGGTTTGCTCTCCGCTTGTGGTGCTTATAACCCTGTCTTCTAACATAACATATACAGTAGACCTTCCATAGAAAAGCAATCTAGGACTAGAAAAGCAGTGATGTCCTAGACAATTTCCGGTGCATGTTCTAGTGATTTG
>JAODAL010059417.1:0-21486 GCA_025379985.1 Phyllomedusa bahiana
CCCCCAGACCCATAGTAGATCCCTGGCTGAGGGAACTGGAGGGACAGAGCGGGCTGAGGACGGGTGAGGGCCGCTGACCCGCTCCCCGGGCCCATCCAATTTAAGGTTTGTCGAGGTTCCCCCCGACTCTTGGCGGGGTTTTGTCAATGTCACTGGGGGGAAAAGGGGATGACCTAGTCCCCCAATCAAAAACCCCCTTGGGTTGCTGAACAACACACGGCCCGCTAGATACACCAGTTGGGCCTCACCATGACCCCTGCTGCGACGCCCCCCTTGCTGTGCTGCGACCGGGGCCCTTTTCAGAAATTTTTTGTGCCACTGCCACTGCATTGCAGAGCCTGCCCCTCTCTGTCGACATACTGTTTTTTCTAAAATTACAGACATTTTTTGATGAAGCTATCTGTATATGATAAATAACCCCCTGTTTTTGACTCCAAATGAACCCAGTAACAAGTTTGGGTAACCCTTGGATTATATTGCGCCCACAAAGGGCCAGGAAAATTTACTTGTAGGTCGTTTACAAGCACTGTTTTTTACAAAAAAAAGCACAAACAGGCTTAATTAACCCTTTCGTTTTGTGAATTTCTAAAGAA
Organism: Phyllomedusa bahiana; assembly: GCA_025379985.1. NCBI lineage: Eukaryota > Metazoa > Chordata > Amphibia > Anura > Hylidae > Phyllomedusa > Phyllomedusa bahiana. The sequence continues at coordinate 594 of JAODAL010059417.1, forward strand.
AAATGTAAAATTTCGGTGTTGAAAAAGACGGTTTTTTTTTGTCACACAGCGCAAAACACGTTTAAAATCAACCCGGGATGTAAATTGCGCAATAGAATTGAGCCACCAAAAACAGACTTGAGCGTGTTACAATTGCGTGTTTTTCTACGCCACACAACAAAGATACGTTGTAATTAACCTTGCTTGTGAATTAGGCTAAGGAAAAATTTATATTTTTTTTTGCGTTAAAAAAGAGGGTTTTTATTTTTGTCACACACCACAAAACAACCTTAATTAACCCCTGATGAAATTTTGCGCCAAAAATTACCCCCACAAACTAGAGCGTGTTACAATCTTTTTTCTACGCCACACAACAAGAGATACAGTTGTAATTAGCCTTTGCTTTGAATTAGGCTACCAAAAAAAATATAATATTTGGCGTTAAAAAAGAGGGTTTTTTTTTTGTCACAACACCACAAAACAACGTTTAATTAACCCCGGATGTAAATTGCGCCAAAGAATTGAGCCGCACAAACTTAGTTTTGTAGCGTTTAAAAATTGCGTTTTTTTCTACGCCACACAACAAAAAAACATTTTAAATTAGCCTTTGCTTGTGAATTAGGCCCCAAAAAAATATATATTTTTTGGCGTTGAAAAAGAGGTTTTTTTTTGTCACACACCAGCAAAACAAAGCAAATTTAACCCCTGGAGAAAATTTGCGCCAAAGAATTGGCCGCACAAACAGTACGGTTACAATTGGTGTTTTTCTACGCCACACAACAAGAATACAGTTGAATTAGTCTTTGTTTGTGAATTAGCTACCAAAAAAATAATATATTTGGCTTTGAAAAAGACGGTTTATTTTTTCACACCCACAAAAAAACGCTTAATTTAACCCCTGGATGAAAATTTTCGCAATAAATTCAGCACCCAAAAAATGAATGGTATTTGTATTGTAAAACGTTTTTCTTTAAATGAATACAACAGGAACGGCTTAATCCCACTTGGATATTAATGTATATGCAGCGCGGGACGCACACGGATTTCAGATCCAATACCCCCCCCAAAAAATCAGAAATAAACATTCAAAAACAGTCTCTGAAAACAAGCAAACACCCCACAGAATCGTGTATAAAAAACAGTTTTTTTCAGAAAGCGCTATCACCCGCACAGCACCTTCCCTATCATCCCGTGGGGAGGGTGGAGCTCCCCGCGGGGCGCTCGGGGCTTTTATATGGGGGTGACGCACAGAAACCCGCCTTTTCTGATTTGGCTTTATCTCTGCACATGTATGCAGGGTATCCTTCTTCCTCCCAGAGTCTTTGCCCCCCTGTACGCCCTGTCTCGCAGAAAATTTTTCAATCAAAAAACACACTTCGTTCACCCGAAGTACCCAAATTTGAACTTTGGTCCCAACCGAATTTTCCTAAATTCAAACGAATTCCACTTTGTTAGAAAAATTCGCCCAATTTTAATGATAGTATTAAACACGGAGGCCCCGGTTTCTATTTAACAAATTGGATGTATGTATATTTTTTCTGTGCAGGGGGGGTTGTTGGCAACTGAAAACATATAAAAATGCACCGCATTATTGTGGCGAAATGAAGCTCGGGAGTAGATTACCATCTATTCATGTATACATTTAATTATGTATAGATTTATTGTTTCTGCTCGCTGCGTAGATTTTGTGCTAACTTTAAATACAATATATGCTGTACAGATGTATGCAGATGCAATAGAGTATGAATGTACTAACATTTTTGCATGCTCCCATTGTGACGTAATGAATTAGGTGGCTAGCCGTGACCTGTAAAAAAAGAATCTTTAATAGGGAAGGTGGGAGGTGAAACTGCAGGAGGGAGGGCAGGCTAACCATAGGGCCTGCAGCTTTATTAAAATGAATATGTATATTAGATATAAAAGAGAAGTGGTTTATGGGAATAGACTAAGACACTAGTGTACAGTACAATGGAATATATATTTAATAAAGCCTGCAGCTTATTAAAATGAATATGTATATTAGATATAAAGGATTAGTGCTTTATGGGAAGAGACTATGACAATAGTGTACAGTACAATGGAGTATATATTCCCAATAAATATGCATATTAGACATGGAGGAGAAGGGGTTTATGGGAGTTGATAAAGCTGATAGTGTGCTGTGGAATGTAACATATATTCTGCTTAGTCCGTTCTAGGTGAGCCACGCAGAGGCAATAATATGAGAGAAATGGGACGGAAGTCCATCACAGTCAGGGCAGAAATGCCCATTGATACAGTACGCGGGCGTGGGCAGCATGGTAAGATAGGGCGCAAGCCCTTTATTGAGATGGTGAACTTGTCTGAGGATTGTTGTTTATGGGAGTATGGTGGCAGCAGTAGCAGCAGATATTATTAGTGTGCGTGCAGGAGAGTGGAAGAGGGAGTGGGTTTTGTGGATTCTCTGATGGCTAATTGGTGAGCACCTGAATAGGGTGTGTCTCTAACATGATATAAAAGGAAATGAGCTTAGACCACATGGGACCGGACCTCTAACCCCCTGATGAAGCCAGTTTAGCTGGTGATACATGTTGGGGAGGTCAGGCATGACGTTTGAAATTGTGATTTCTCACCTCTGTCTGCAAGTGTCACCCACTGCAGAGGGTGTCACAAGTGAGCCATATTTGTTTTGCGTCCATTACATTAGGGACGACTGCCCAAGTAGGAGGCTTGGGATCCCTTACTGGAGTTAGTAAATTGCTGTATATATAAGGCTTTCCTGTTGGTAGGTGGGGGTTCCACTAGACTTGATAATGAATAGAAAAGGAGCTATTCCTTCCTTCAGAAGTAGAAAGGGTTAAATGGTGAGGTTAGAAATCAGGTTTTTAAATAGTGTGTATAGAGGTTAAGAGTTATTTCTAATAAAAGTTACGTTTTAGTGTTTTATAGATAGAGAACTGATAGAGTTTAAGTTTGCCTATGGCTAATATGCATATTCATTGGGAATATAAACTCCATTGTACTGTACACTATTGTCATAGTCTCTTCCCATAAAGCACTTCTCCTTTATATCTAATATACATAATCATTTTAATAAGGCTACAGGCTTTATTACATATACACTCACCGGCCACTTTATTAGGTACACCATGCTATTAATGGGTTGGACCCCCTTTTGCCTTCTGAACTGCCTCAATTCTTCGTGGCATAGATTCAACAAGGTTTGCAACGATGCTCATTGGAAACCAAGGGGCCCAAAGAGTGCCAAGAAAATATTCCCCACACCATGACACCACCACCACCAGCCTGAACCGTTGATACAAGGCAGGATGGATCCATGTTTTCCATGTTGTTGACGCCAAATTCTGACCCTACCATCCGAATGTCGCAGCAGAAATCGAGACTCATCAGACCAGGCAACGTTTTTCCAATCTTCTACTGTCCAATTTCGATGAGCTTGGGCAATTGGAGCCTCAGTTTCCTGTTCTTAGCTGAAAGGAGTGGCACCCGGTGTGGTCTTCTGCTGCTGTAGCCCATCTGCCTCAAAGTTCGCCGTACTGTGCGTTCAGAGATGCTCTTCTGCCTACCTTGGTTGTAACGGGTGGCTATTTGAGTCACTGTTGCCTTTCTATCAGCTCGAACCAGTCTGCCCATTCTCCTTTGACCTCTGGCATCAACAAGGCATTTCCGCCCACAGGACTGCCGCTCACTGGATGTTTTTTCTTTTTCGGACCATTCTCTGTAAACCCTAGAGATGGTTGTGCGTGAAAATCCCAGGAGATCAGGAGTTTCTGAAATACTCAGACCAGCCCTTCTGGCACCAACAACCATGCCACGTTCAAAGGCACTCAAATCACCTTTCTTCCCCATACTGATGCTCGGTTTGAACTGCAGGAGATTGTCTTGACCATGTCTACATGCCTAAATGCACTGAGTTGCCGCCATGTGATTGGCTGATTAGAAATTAAGTGTTAACGAGCAGTTGGACAGGTGTACCTAATAAAGTGGCCGGTGAGTGTATATTCCATTGTACTGTACACTATTGTCTTATTCTATTCCCATAAACTGCTTCTCTTTTATATCTAATATACATATTTATTTTAATAAAGCTGCAGGCCCTATGCTTAGCCCGCCCTCCCTCCTGCAGTTTCACCTCCCACCTTCCCCATTAAAGATTCTTTCTTACAGGTCACGGCTAGCCACCTAATTCATTACGTCACAATGGGAGCATGCAAAATGTTAATGCATTCATACTCTATTGCATCCGCATACATCTGTACTGCATATATTGTATTTAAAGTTAGCACAAAATCTATGCAGCGAGCAGAAACAATAAATCTATATATAAATAAATGTATACATGAATAGATGGTAATCCACTCTCGAGCTGCATCCCACCACAACAACGCGAGTTCATATATCACATGATTCAGCTGCCAAAAACCCCCTCATTCACAGAAACAATATACATACATCCCAATTTGTTAAATAGAAACCGTGGTGTCACATGATCAATACCTATCATAATTGCAAAACATAGGAAAAACGAGGGACAACGTGGAGGCAGAGGGGAGAGGGGACACGGCAGAGGGGAGAGGGGAGAGGGGGGAAGACAGGAGGGATATGGGGGGGAAGAGAGCAGAAAAAAAAAAAAAACCCTATGTGAACTCTGATGCTTCTGGTCATATATTCAACCGTGCTATGTCCACTGACCGTACTTAATTACATATATCATGTTTCTTCAAAATTTTTTATAGGGCCTGCAGCTTTATTAAAATAAATATGTATATTAGATATAAAAGAGAAGTGGTTTATGGGAATAGACTAAGACAATAGTGTACAGTACAATGGAATATATATGTAATAAAGCCTGCAGCTTTATTAAAATAAATATGTATATTAGATATAAAGGAGAGGTGCTTTATGGGAAGAAACTATGACACTAGTGTACAGTACAATGGAGTTTATATTCCCAATGAATATGCATATTAGACATGGAGGAGAAGGGGATTATGGGAGTTGATAAAGCTGGTAGTGTGCTGTGGAATGTAACACCTATTCTGCTTAGTCCATTCTGTATGAGCCACGCAGAGGCAATAATATGAGAGAGATGGGATGGAAGTCCATCACAGTCAGGGCTGAAATGTCTATTTATACAGTACGTGGGCACAGGCAGTACGATAAGATGGGGCGCAAGCCCGCCATGGAGATGGTGAACTTGTCTGAGGATTGTTGTTTATGGGAATATGGTGGCAGCTTTAGCAGCACATATTATTAGTGTGCGTGTGGGGGAATTGAGGGGGGAGTGGATTTTGTGGATTCTCTGATGACTAATTGGTGAGCACCTGAATAGGGTGTGTACCTAACATGATATAAAAGGAAATGAGCTTAGACCACATGGGACCGGACCTCTAACCCCTGAGGAAGCCAGTTTAGCTGGTGAAACATGTTGGGGAGGTCAGGCATGATGTTTTAAATTGTGATTTCTCACCTATGTCTACAAGTGCCACCCGCTGCAGAGGGTGTCAAAAGGGAGCCTTATTTGTCTTGTGTCCATTAGATTAGGGACGATTGCCCAAATAGGAGGCTTGGGATCCCTTACTGGAGTTAGTAAAATGCTGTATATATAAGGCCTTCCTGTTGGTAGGTGGGGTTCCACCAGACTTGATAATGGAAAAGGAGCTATTCCTTCCTTCAGAAGTAGAAAGGGTTAAATGGTGAGGTTAGAAATCAGGTTTTTAAATAGTGTGTATAGAGGTTAAGAGTTATACATAATACAAGTTATGTTTTAGTGTTTTATAGATTGAGAACTGATAGAGTTTAAGTTTGCCTATGACAAAATAGTAAATATTTTGTCATCCAAGGCTGAAACTAACCCCCTGTTAGCATTTTTTTGACGTTTGAAGTAATTCCATTTATGAGGCTATATCTGTACATGCTCATTTTATCCTAATCGAATTGTTGTGATAGTAAAGTTTGAATGGTGACTTTTTGCATGTAATATGGTGTTTCTTGCAGTATCTTGCTGATATAATGAAGAAATGACTTTTTTCTCTATTTAGATTTCCCTTTAATGAGATGTCTAAAAATTAAATTTGATTTTTATCACTATTATGGGTGAAACTGAGATAGTCATCATCTGTATTTATATATTCAAGACACTTTGTCATGATAATGTTGCCTCCTCTCCACACAATAAGAATGTCATCTATAAATCCCCAAAAAAGAAAAAATCCTGGAAAATTGGATTACATGCAGAAAAAATATAGCTTTGCCTCCCACCATGACATATATATAGGTTTGCCAATGATGGCGGAAATTTCACCCCCATTGGTGCCCCCTGTAACTGAAAATAAAATTCTTGATTAAATTGAAAAAAATTATGTTTTAACAGGTACTATGCCATATCCAGTATATATTCCATGAGTTCTTCACTATACTCACTGAAGCTGTATAAGTGGTAAGCAGTGGTTAATCCATTAGGTATTTCACAGAAATTAAAGCAAAGTGGAAGTGACATTTCAAAATTGTACCTTTTTTTTGTAGATTTTAAATTTTTATCCATTATTCATTGGAACATGGGAGATATGACTAGGGAAATGCAAATCAACATTGATTCCCCCAATTCTGCTGTTTTTAGAGATATCTCATATGCGGCCCTAGTGCTCTATTTGGCTCAACCACAAGCCTCAGAATAGGAGGAGCACCTATTGGACTTTGGGGTCACATTTTCATTACGATATTCTGTAGGCACCATTCCAGGTTTGCAGACACCCTGAGGTGCAAAAACTTAATAAACACCGCAAAAAGGACCCCATATTGGAAACTACACCCCTTAAGGAATATATTCAAGGGTGCAGTGAGTATATCCACCCCACAGGTGTTTCACAAATTTTTTTTAGCACTAGGCTGTGAAAATGATTTTTTTTTTCCAACAATCTGCAATTTTAGCTGAAAATGTTTCATTTTTACATGGAATCCTGGAAAAAAAACTACCCCAAAATCTGTTATGCAATTTCTTCCAAGTTCAATAATACCCTATATGTGGGTGTATACTGCTGTTTGGGTGCATGGCAGAGCATACACGGGAGCGCTATACGGCTTTTCGAACACAGATTTTGGAGGGTGCCATGCCGCATTTGCAAAGCCTCCAAAGTAGCAGAAGAGGTGAAACCTTCCAGAAGTCACCCCATTGTGGATTCAACACCCCTCATGATTCTCATCTTGTAATATATTGTGCATTTTGGGCACACAGGTATTCCATAGTTTTTTTTAGCATTGGGTCATGAAAATGAAGGGAAAAAACACAGTTCCGCCATTGTTCATTGGGCTTCATTTTTACAGCGTTCACCATGCGGGATAAATGACAGGATAACTTTACTATGTGGGTCAGTACAATTACAATTATATAATTTTATATAGCTTTTGTATGTTTTATTACTTTTACACAATAAATATGCGTTTATAAAAAAATGTTTTCATAGTCAGATAGCCATAACTTTTTTTATTTTTCTGTATACGGAGGTGATTATGAGCTTTTTTTTGCAGGATGAGTTGATATTTTTATTGGTACCATTATGGGGTGCATAAGATGGTTAGATCACTTTTATTAGGGTTTTTTGTGAGGCATTTTGAACAAAATACAGCAATCCTAGTAGTGTTTTTTATTTTTATTTTTTTACAGTGGTTACCGTGCAGTGTAAATAACATGCTAAATTTAATCAGAAGGTCGATACAATTACAGCGATACCCAATTTGTATATTTTTTATGTTTTACTGCTTTTACACAATAAAAGTGTAGGGGCTGTTTTTTTTGTGGGATGAGTTGAAATTTCTACTGATATCATTTTGCCGTTTGTATGAGTTTGTGATCGATTTTAAATTCCTTTTTTTGGAAGGCGGTGTGAAGAAAATACTGAAGTCCTAGTAGTGTTTTCTATTTTTAACAGGACTCACTGTGCAGTATACATGACATGTTAGTTTTACTCTGTGGGTTGATACAATTATGGCGATACCCAATTTATATATTTTTTTTATTTTGAAGCACTTTAAAAAAAGTGTTTTTATTGTGTAAAACAATATTTATGCATCGCCATCTTCTGGTAGCCATAATGTTTTTATTTTTCCGTATACAAAGCTGCAAGATGAACTGAAGTTTTAATTGGTACCACTTTGGTACCACATATTTATAGGGTAGGTCGTTATGCATATGGCAATACCAAATATGCGTACTTTATTTTTGGGGGCGATTAACGTTTGTAAAGGGGAAAAGGGCGATGTATTTTTTTTATTTTATTTTTTGTGTTTGGATTAAAAATTTTTTTTTTTTTTACTATTTTACTTTTCACATTTTTTTTAACTTTTCCCCATAGGGCATTTGTATCAGGGATCTTCAGATCTCTGATACAAAAGAGACCAGTACATAGCAGAAACGCTATGTACTGGTCTCCATGGCAGCTATCACTCACTACACCCGGTCATGCAAACAGGAAACTGCCGGGAAGCTTACATAAAACTTCCGGCTGTCAGGTAAGCAGACAGCAGTGGCGATCGTGATCTCTTCTTCTTTCTTTCCCTTAGCTGCAGCGGTCACGATAGATTGCGGCAGCTAAGGCGTTAATCACCCACGACCAGATCTCACTCCAGCCGTGGGTGATGCAGCATGAGGCCAGATGTAAAATACAGCTGGTCCCATGTCATGATCGTGAAGGCTCTGCTTGAGAGTCCGCACAATGTCCAGAACATACCGGTACATCCTTTGTTGGGAAAGGGTTAAAGGTGTGTTCCCAGAAGCACTTTTCAGATCAGCTCATAGAGAAGGCAATGCTTGCACCCATCTTCACCATTCATTTCTAGGAGAGTTCCTAATATAGCTCAGCACACTCACTTGGCTATATTCAGAACTCCAATAAAAAAGAATGGGGAGAATGGGTCTAAGTGCCGCCCTTCACATTCTCTGAGACTGCTGATGGGAGCATCTCTTAAATAACAAATGCACAGGAGTAAGATGTGCCAATTATATTAAGACTTTAATTATTTGGAGCATCTTTCAGTGTCTGTGCACCTGACTAAACAATTTGCGCTATCTTGGACCTGGAGTAGATTATCATAATGTGTAAAAAATGCACAAGTCTATTCTAGAGGAAATTGTGCCAAAACAATGTGTTACTTAGTGAACACCAAGCTGACATACTTTACTCACCTCTAAAATAAAAGAAGCTTTGCTGAGTGGATTCATGAAAACACAATCTGTTGTTGGCATGCCCTATATTTAGGGTGCAAAATAAATGTAATTGTATACATATGTATGCTAGCCATAAAGAGTAGTAAGAGGAAACTGTCTGGTAAGTCTGTATTTTTCATTTCACATATATTAGTTTTGATAATTTTAGGACACTTTGCACAATTTCTACCATGATGTCAAAATTATGCATTTTTGGCACTCTTGATACATTTATGTCACTCTTCTAGGATGTAATAGTAGTAGTGCCATAGAAGTAGGGCTAGTAACATGGCAGTCCTGGGAACATTCTTTAGGCTATTAGATGCTCAACACACATACAGTGGTTTGCAAAAGTATCCATACCCCTTGAACTGTTCTTCATTTGTAAACATTAAAAGCCACAAACATTTATGTATTTTATTGCTTTTTATGTGATAGAGCAACACAAAGTAGCAAGTGTTTGTGAAGTGTAAAGAAAATGATACGTGCTTTTCCATATTTTTCCAAATTAAAAAACTGAAAGTGTGGTTTACATATGTATTCAGCCCCCTGAGTCAATACTTTGTAGGACCACCTTTAGCTTCAGTCTGTTGGGACATGTCTCTATCAGCTTTGCACACCTAGGGCCACATGTATGAAAACTGTCTAGGTCTAAAACTCACTTTGTTGCCCATCCTCTCTCTAGCGAATACCTTTATATTACCGTCTGCGTTCCTGGTCCTGTCTACATTCGCGTTCTGACTTTGTGAGCTGAGGTCAATCTGACCTTCGGGTCAATCGTGCATCTATATTAGTGCATGATTTGAAATTGCTAGATTGGAAAGTGATAGTTTGTAAGTGATTTGAAGAAATATGACCGAGGCATCCTGCTATCATCTGATCATGTCTTTCTTCCTCTCTTCACAGGTATGTGTGTGAACTACAATCCTCAGCCATCCCCCTGAAATATCTGCTGTATTATATTGTGCATTTGAATTGGTATGTGTGTGAACTACAATCCTCAGCCATCCCCCTGAAATATCTGCTGTATTATATTGTGCATTTGAATTGGTATGTGTGTGAACTACAATCCTCAGCCATCCCCCTGAAATATCTGCTGTATTATATTGTGCATTTGAATTGGTATGTGTGAACTACAATCCTCAGCCATCCCCCTGAAATATATGCTGTATTATATTGTGCATTTGAATTGGTATGTGTGTGGACTACAATCCTCAGCCATCCCCCCTGAAATATCTGCTTTATTATATTGTGCATTTGAATTGGTATGTGTGTGAACTACAATCCTCAGCCATCCCCCTGAAATATCTGCTTTATTATATTGTGCATTTGAATTGGTATGTTTGTGAACTACTATCCTCAGCCATCCCCCTGAAATATCTGCTTTTTATTTTGTCATTTGAAGGGGTATGTGTGTGAACCAATCCTAAAGCCATCCCCCTGAAATATCTGTGAATATTTGTCATTTGAAGTTTTATGTTAAGAGATAGCATCCCACTCTGTTTTCCCTAATGCCCTTTGTTATTTTTTTCGCCATTGTTCCAAATCTTACTAGAAGTCTGTTTTTTGTGAAGGGCCCATTTGTTACTCCACCCATTTACAACCCCTGTTTTCACAGATGATAGGAGACCACTCAGAGCACACAAAAATTTGGACGAGGTCAATCTGCCCTTTCGGTCATCGTCATCTATATTAGTGCATGTTTTGAAAATGCTAGATTTGAAAGTGATAGTTTGTAAGTGATTTGAAAAAAATATACCGAAATGGGACAGAAGGGGGCATGGGGGGGCCGGGAGGGAAGGCTTTTTCCTGTGAGTACCATCTTTAGTTCCACAACTCTTTCACCATGCCACTAATTATCTACCTTGCAGCCATCTCCCTTATACGTCCCAAACCAGTCCCTACCCCCTACAATTCTATCCATACACGCCTCTATCCTCCCCTAAAACCCCATGTATACACCCACACACTTTTCTCCCTTTTTAACCACCCAAAATCGCCTTTTTGCTATGCTGCACAAACGCCGCTCATACTCCCATCACTTAAACCCAAACGCTTTTCTTCTCCTGCTTCTCGGGTGCGGGTGACATCTCTCCTAACCCCCCCGGCCCTCCTTCCCTTTACGGCTCATCCCCCCCCTTTTCCCCCTCCAAACCTCCTTCCATAAAAAACCCTGCTAACCTGCCGCTATTTGCTGTACGTTTTTTCCCTGCCCCTTTTTAAATGTGCCCGTGGAATGCCCATCTGCGGGAACAAAACTAACTGCTGATCAGACCTGTTTTTTTTTCCTCTTTCCCCTAAAAACCTGCTGGCCCTCACAAAACATGCTCCAGCACTCCCGACACCGCTTCCCTTCCGCTCTCACCTATGCGGCCTACACTTCATCCCCCACCCCCCCCCAGACCGAAAAAAGGGCCGGGGTGGAGGACCCGGCATATTTCTCTCTCCACACTGCACTTAAACCGGGTCTTTTTCCCCCCCGGCACCCCCCTCACTTTCCCCCTCCTTTAAAGTCCCACCTTTAAAAACTCTTTAGCCTTTTTCCTCAGAGTCCAGTTGTGTACAACCCCCCGGGCTCCCCCACCAGTTTCGGGGATAATTTCGCTGCCGGGCCCCCCCATTTCCTCTCTTCTAAATGCCCACCTCTCATGGTGATTTCAACACCCCCATTGATGACCCCATGTCTCCTTCTGCCTCTCAGTTTCTTTTCACTGACCTCTTCTCTTGGCCCCCTGCAGTTTACAGACTCCCCACCCAAAAGGAGGGAACCCCTTTTTGATCTGGCCCTTCTGACTCTCTCATAAATTTTTCTACCCTCACTAATTCTGCTTATGCTTCTCTGGACAAACCTGCCCTTTCCCCCATTCAGAAATATCCCTCCTTTAACACCCGGAACCATAACCCATACCATTTCCTACTGCCCCCAATCTCCCCCCCCCTGTCCTGACCTGGCTGTCAAACATTACAATAAAACTCTCCAACCCCCGGGACTATTGGTACACTCACACCCGCACCCCCCAGAGCAGAGCCCCGCCCTTGGCACACCCCTCAGACTGGGTTCCCTGCAACATGCCCCAGGTGTGCTGAGCGTCGTGAGAAATCGAAGCTACCTTCAACTTTCTCCACTAAAAATTTCATGCTCAGGACTTATCACACTGCCTACAGCGCCAAACAAAAATATTTCACCCCCTCATTTCAACCTTACAAAACAACCCAAAACGCCTGTTTGACACCATCCACTCCCTTTCTCAGGCCTAAAGTTCAGCCCCGGTCTCTGACCTCGTGCTGAGGGCCTGGCCACTACTTCAAAACAAAATGACATACCGCATAACATCTCATCATAAACCCCCCAAACAAACCCCCCCTGTCCCTCCCTGCACACCCCTATGTTTCCAGCCTTACCCAATGACAGAAGAAGAAGATCCACTTCTCCGTCTGCTCACCCCACCACCGCTCTAGCGACCCCATTCCCCCCCACCTTCCCAGTCTATTTTTTCGCTATCCTCTCTCACCTTTTTTGCAATCTGTAACCTCTCTCTCTCCACTGGGATCTTCCCCTCCTCCTTTTAAACAGGCTACTAAACTCACCACTAAAAAACCCTCCCTGGGCCCTCCTGTGCTGCTAACACCGACCCCGCTCTAACCCTTTCCCTTACCTAAGCTCCCGGAACCTTTGGGCACTCTCGCCCAATGCCTTCCCCTCTGCTAACTCTCTTCTTACCCTCTACAACAGTTTTTCCGCACCCTACACTCCACAAAACTGCTCTAGTTAAAGTCTCTAACGACCTCCACACTGCTAAATCTCAGGGAAAAACCTTGTTGGTTCTTCGGATCTCTTTGCAGCATTTGACACTGTTGATCTACATCTTCCCTCAGCATGCTCAGCCCATTGGCATCCAGGACACCCCTCCCTCTTGGTTCTCTTCCACCCTCCTGACCGCTTCTTCAGTGTCTCATTTTCAGGTTCTACTTTCCTCTCCTCTCCCTCTTCCGTTGGGGTCCCTCAGGGGTCATACTTGGCCCTCCCCTTTCCAATCATACACCCCCCAATTGCCAAACCACAGTAGACTTGGGTTCCCCAAACCCCTCTACTGATGGGCACTCAATTTTACACCTCTTCCCAGACCTCACTCCTGCCCTGCTACAAAAAACCAGTGGGTGCTGTCCGCTGTCTCGACATCATGTCCCTCTCTATCTCCAACTAAACCTCACCAAAACCGAACTTTTTGTTTTTCCCCCCCACTACTAACCAACCCCCCTCGCTATTTCTCTCTGTGTGTGGCATCACCATAACTCCTAGGAGCAGCCCCTGTCCCCCGGGGGTTAATTCTAGACTCTGACTGACCTTCACCCCATATATCCAAACCCTTTCCCCTGCTGTCACTTTTCACCTCAAGAACTTCCCAGAATCCGTCCTTTTTCTCACTGGGAAACAACCAAAAGGAAACACAATTTGTTTGGAAAACCCGCTCACCCAAACCAAAACAAGAGGGGCCTATCCTGGCACGGTTAAACGCCAAGGGGACGGGCACATACAGAGAAAAAGCATAGGTAAGCACCGAACAGGACCATAGGTGAATCTTGCAATAAAAGCTTCTTTATTTGAAAACCCATTAAAAAATAGCATCCAAAAAAGTGGTCAAAAAAGGTTTTTTGGGGGGGGACGGGCTTTCCCTTAAATCATAGCCTAACAATAGGCTAAGGACAAACTTATTACTTATACAAAAAAAAAGGCATTAACACTCACCTGAAGACAAAAAGGTGTTCAAAATTTTCACAGCGTTTCACCAACTCCGGACTCGACTCCGAGACCGGAATGACCCGTGACATGCGCACAGGAGCTCAATGAAAGCCAAAAAACCCGGCAAAAGCCGCGCATGTGCAAAGGCCCAACCGAGACATAGCTCTGGAAAGAGAACATCGCAAAATCAGGAGGGAAATAAGAACAAAAAAAAAGCTAGGGAAAACATAGTTTAAATAAATTAATAAATACTTGTTTGCCTTCCTACTAAGTATATAAAAATAGAAAAAACAAACCAAGTGGTACAAATAAAGATTTTTCAAAAAAACTACAACAAACTATATAATGATAGATGGGCGAAAAGAGATTTACTGATTATTAAGAGATACACGACAAAGACTTTTTAGAATAAGGATGAAACAACCTTTCACTTTTAAAATTAAAAGCCTGGACAGTAATATTAGCTATGAGAAAGAGATGATTAATTATAAACAAATTCCATCTAATAGAATTATATACAAGGCCCCTCTGGCCCAAAAATCCTGCATTAAATGACTCAATAAACAGGTTTTATATTTCCCCCAACACAAAAAAATGGAACATGATTTTCTCCTTGCCCTTAAGCCCTGAGGATGAGATTATTCAGTGTCAATATCCAAAAGGCTTCGCGGTCATAAGAGGTTTAAGATCACCACCCCGGCTGGTTTTTAAAACCCTTCCCAAAACCTAAAAAACGTAAACTCCCGCGCAATTGTTATGGTGGGTTTCCCTAAGTGCCCAAAAAAAGACAAACCCTTTTTTGAACGGGAAATTTTTTTGGGGGATGGGGCCCTTTACTGTTTCCTACCCCAAAAACCCATCAAATTTTAAATGTTTTTAAAAAAACCCCCCAAAAATTTTTTCAAGCCCGTAAGGGGTTTAAAAATTTTTAAAACCCCAAAAAAACCCCAAAAAGGAAAATTTATCAAATTGGGGGATAAAAAGATTTCCTAACGTTTTTTGCCTTTTGGGGATAATTCTATAACCTTTAGAAAGAATGATTTTCCAAAAATTTTATTCTCCAGATATAAATACTTAAGGGGAATCTTTTTAATAGCATAAACTGTTGGGTATGTTCCAGTGCCAATTAAGGGATCCTTACTCATCTTTGGGTTTTGGGGGGAGCTGATGACATCAAAGCCTCCCGTGACTTTTAAAACCACAAAAATTTGGGATCCTTTTTGAAGCCACTTAGGGGACCCTCTTGCTCTCACCAAAAATTTTGTATTTTCAGTGATTCACATGCAAAATCTGGGCCAAGACATTTTTGGTTTTGCTCTAATACCCTCCCCAACAGGAATGGCCTTAAGGTGCTTTTTGAATGAAAGCACATGTGTAGAATTTGTACCCGATTAGGCTTACGGTAGTTTTTGGTACTGATGTAACCTCCAGTTTACCAACCAAGGGGTTAAAATCCAAAAAATTTAAAGTAACCAATCAAAACAAAAAGTGAATGAAAGATTAAGAGGTTATTGTTGAAAATAGTCCACTAAACTGGTATGGCAAAACATCGGCGCCCCAAAAAAATCAGGAGTCGTCTATTACCTCCCTACCAGACAGGTGGTCCACAAAGGGGTTTGCCTTTATAAATTTTCATGGCCTCCCACCACGCCCCCGACCAAATTTGGCCCGGAGGGGGGGAAACTTGGCCCCCTACACAACCCCAAGTTTTTCAAAAAAAAAGAAATTTCAAATTTTTAAAAAATTATTGTCATAAAACTTGTGACACCCAACACATAAAAATGAAAACATCTGAATAATTACGGGAAATTTTTTTAGAGGAACTGAAGACCTAAAATAGCCACAAGTGGGGGGATGGGTAATAAGGCCTTTACATCACAGGAAATCCAACACATGTTGGATTTCCCAGGTCAATGGGCAACATTAAACATCCTTAGGTCCCCCCAAGTGCCCGGTATCCTGAGACCTTTTGGCTGTAAAAATTATCCACCCATTGACCCAATCTTTGAGCAATGACCCAACCCCGATACGATAGGAAACGCAGGGGGGGAGTGCCCAGCTTTTTGGGACTTTGGGAAGTCCATACATTATGGGCGTAACAGGACATTCAACTGTCAAATAATCCCACATCCTTTTGACCATATATCCTGAGAGACCCTCTTTAGAAAACAAGAAATTTCTCCCCCTGTTGACTAACGCTAACGTTGTTTATTTGACAAGTTGGCGAATTTGTGACAGGGTGGAACAGTGTGATCCAATAACGCAAGTCCTTTCCCCAAAAATTGAAACCGACCATTTTCAGAAGTCCGTGAATTTATGGGTAAAAATCCCGATTGGGGAAATTTGAAAGGAAAAACCTTTTCATTACTTTTAGACTCCATATTTGAGTTTCAAAAAGAATTCCAGTGACAATAAATCATTTGTTCCTGAAATAGAAGATTTTTATATTCAGGGGTTCCAGCGGATGTAATTATCTTCTCGTCTACAGCTGTTAGAATCCGTCCAAAAATGTCGTTGACATGAGAAGACGAAAAATGGGAACTTGTTAATATCTTTCAATGTGGGAAAAAAGACTAAAGTTTTGTTTTACCCCAAAGTTCAACCCAAGGTAAAAACCTTTTTTTCCCTGAGCAGGAAAAAAGAATGGTAAAAAGAAATTAACAACATCAAATGGTTCTTTTCATCTGGTCCAAGCTATTTGGCGGTTTTCATCCTTGCGTCTCCCCCGTGCTTCCCCTGCCCAACCCCTTCTTTTTTTTTTTTTTTTGAATTTCTTTGTTGCTTTTTTTTTTAAAATAAAAAGGGGAGCGCTTCTTTCATGGGCCCGCAGAAGGGCACCCCCATCGGGGGATTCGCTAGACGTCCATAAGTCAACTTTCGATCGATCCAAAACGCCCCTTTTTTTGATTTTTCCTTTGGGTCCACCTTTTTCTTTTTTTTTTCAGTATAGATTTAGGTGTATTGAAGTCCGACCGTCTGCGGCCCCACCATAAACCTGTTTTCCTGCTGATAATCATACAGATCCTTTGGGGTATTTCGCCTTTTTGTCTCTAAAATGGAGTTCTCCAGTGCTTTTATTTTACATCATTGCTTGAATGGCGAGTCATATCCCTCATACCCTTAATATTTTGCAATTCATTTTCCAGGATTTTTGATGTCTGATGCAATCTAGTCAGCTTGGTTTCTTCAATTAATGTTAGTGTCTTTAATTTGATTGGGCGGGTAAAACAATATTTGATTCCACGGGGAGACAAAGTCTTGGAAAAAAAGCCCAAAGTCCGAAGTATGGGTAACGCCGTGTAAATGAACCCCCGTGTCTATCATTTTGAGTGTAAATCCCCTTTTTAATTGTATATTTTTTAAATATAAGTTTGGTTTTTACACTTTTTTTAAGGCTAGAGAAAGGGAGCCTCGTTTTTCCCCGAAACGCTTAGACCACATTTTTTTCTGGTTTGCAAACTTTTTTAATGGAGTTTAATAAAGAAGCTTTTATTGCAAGATTCACCTATGGTCCTGTTCCGGTGCTGTACTTATGCTTTTCTCTGGAAACAACTCAAACCCTCATGTTTGCTCTTATTCATTCTCGTCTTGACTACTGTAACTCCTTGCTTATCGGTCCTCCCCCTGTAAACTCCCCCCCTCCAATCTATCCTAAAGCAGCAGCCAGGCTTGTCTTTTTTCCCCCAGCCGCCATACTGATGCCCTACCCTGTGTCCTCGGCACGGGTTCCCATCCAGTACGAATACAGCAAAAACTCATCATTTTACACCCAAAAAGGGGCTCTCCACAGTGTGTACCCCCCCAAACATGTCCTCCCCATCTCTGTCTACCACCCGCCCTCCTCTCCGCTCACTACGGACATCAAACTACAACTACAATCATCCGAACCTCCCATGCCCGTCTTCAAATTTTGCACGTGCTGCACCCATTCTCTGGAACACCCTACCAAACGACCACAGGCACAATCCCACCCCTTCGAGTTTTAAAGAGGGGGTCCTAAAACACATCTTCTCGGCAGGCCTCCCAAAAAACCACAAATTGCTAACCCACACCTTATATCACACACATTTAACACCCCCCTACACTGGGGCACTCACGGGTACTTATTTTAAAATAATTACATCTGGGGGCGGGGTTCACCAAAATTTTTATGTAAACCCCCCATTTTATTAAACATGGCGGGGGCCATTGTAAATTTAGCATTCTCCCCTTTTTTGTTTCCCCCGGGGAAAACCCTCTTAGATTGTAACTCTTGCAGCAGGCCCCCCAAACCTTGTGTCCCCACCTGTAAAGCTTTCCTGTGTAATTTGTTTTTGTCTGTAATTTTAATACCTCTACATTGAAAAGTGCTGCGAAATTTGTTGGCGCTATATAAAAAAAGGGTTTATTTTTAATTGTTTTTATTAACAGGGGGGGTTCCTGGGCAATCTCCCATCCCAGCTTCTGGTCCACATTCCGGCTCTGTTCTACGCCTCTTTTTTTGGGGCTGCACTGTTAGGGTCCTGCTCGGGGTAGCGACCTGGGGGACCTCCTGAGCAAAGCCCTTTTCCTGTTTTGGGCGAAAACAATGGCTCCTTAGACTTCACCCCGGCGTGTCATCCCAACCCATTGGTGACCAAGGATCCACCTTCTTTCTGGGTTTCCCCCGGACAGATCAGGGCATCTAAACTAAAAGGGGGGCCACTTATTGGGGTAACCATGCTAAACGGGTTTTGGACCCCCTGGATTGAGATCGGTGACTTGGAAGGGGCCATTTTGAGAAACAGGAAACTCTTTGTCATGTTTAAGAAACCACTGAGATGATCCAGCTTAATACAGGGCGCTTTATCCTGCTGAAAGTAGCCATCAGATGTTGGGTACATTTGGCAAAAAAGGGGGTGGACATGGGGCACAACAAACTCCCGGTAGGCTGTGGCGTTTGGGGAAAATGCTCAATTTTGGGACCAAAGGGCCCAAAGAGTGCCAAGAAAATATTCCCCACACCATGACACCCCCACCACCCGCCGAACCGTTTGATACAAGGCAGGATGGGTCCCTGCTTTCATGTTGTTGACGCAAAATTTTGACCCTACCAACCAATGTCGCAGCAGAAATCGAGACTCATCAGACCCCGCAAAGTTTTTCCCCCAAACTTCTAAACTGTCCAATTTCGATGAGCTTGGGCAAAATTTGGGGCCCCAGTTTCCTGTTCTTAGCAAAGGAGTGCACCCGGTGTGGTCTTTTGCTGCTGTAGCCCACTGCCTCAAAAATTCGCCGACTGGGTTCAGAGATGCCTTCTGCCTACCTTGGGTTTAACGGGTGGTATTGAGTCACTGTTTCCCTTTTTTCAGCTGAACCCTCTGCCCCTTTCCTTTTGACCTCGGGATCAAAAAGGGATTTTTCCCCCACAGACTGCCGCTCACTGATGTTTTTTTTTTTCGGACCATTCTCTGTAAACCCTAGAGATGTTTTTGCGTGAAAATCCCGGATTTAGCAGTTTTTTGAAATACTCAGACCACCCTTTTGGGACCAACAAACCATGGCCCACGTTCAAAAGGGACTCAAATCACCTTTTTTTCCCCAAATGATGCCGTTTGAAATCAGGGGATTGTCTTGACCATTCTACATGCCTAAATGCACTGAGTTGCCGCCCGTGATTGGCTGATTAAAATAATGTTAAAGAGCATTGGCAGGTGTACCTAATAAAGTGGCCGGTGAGTGTACATCTCAGCCTCCAAGAAATGAAAAGTGAAACTCCTGCAGTATGTTAAAGGGGGAGATTTAGCTTGAATTGTAAAACACAGGGTGTTGTAATGGCGGCACCCCAACTGCGTCGCCCGTAGCAACCACCTTTAAGAGTCCTTTTGAATTGCAAGGAAAGGCACAGTGTTTGAGTCGTGTGGTGCACTGGCGATAATCAATTGACACAACAACTATTCTTGGATTGATGAGGCTTTTACTCTAGTCTTTAGCGGCTGTTGCAATACATACAGTATGCTCGTATCCCGGCGCCCAGCAGCTTCAGCATCCACACATGCAGCTAATGAGGGGTCCTCCTTTTGCCCACTTCACTGCTCTACCTGACAGTTCTCAATGATTTCCTCCACTATGGCTCAGGCCTCTTGCTGAAGTTCTCGCTGCTCCCCGCCTCGATGCCTCTCCTCCGGACACTCACTGACTCTAGAGTGTGGACCTTTCCCCAGCCTCTCCCAGATTTTCTGCTTTAACTGGAATTATATACAAGGACATGGATTTTTACTCTCTCTGAACGAAAGCCAATAATGTCTTCCACCCCTCATGGCTACTGCAACTCTGAGGGGTACACTTCTCTCTCTCTTGTCACCTCTGCTCTCATTGAATCTCAACTGACACCAACTGCAGCTTCCCCCTCTGCACAAGCTGGCCCCCCTTCTCTTCAGCGTAGCTTCACCCCTCAAGATTGCTGTTTAGCTGCCCAGCTCTTCCTGACTCGCAGCACACTACATACACAGGCCCAAACTGCCTGCCTGAACTATTAACTGTTCCCATCCTACTCCCTAGTTTCCCTTGGGGAACCCCTACGTTAACACCCAACACCAAAAAAAAAAAAACCCCTTACAGAAGTCTTCAGTAAAAGGTAAACAAATCTCTCATAAAGTGTGAATGTGATCTGAGTTTAATTGCTGTTCGTTGGATTGTTATTGCGCCACTGAAGTCAACTGGACAACAATAATTAGTTTGATGTTCATTTTCTAGCAGGAATCTTGTTACATTTAATGCAAAGTTAACTTTTCACTTTATTTACAAGGACTGCTCTTTTAAAGGGTTTACCCACCAAAATGGACATTAATCAGTCCCATAAACTTTGAACGTAAAAGCAATTGCAGTGAGGAACTACAGGGGACTCAAGGCCCCATTATAGTAATTGGTGGGGGTTCCAGCAGTGGTTCCCCTAGCAATCAGGCATGTATCACCTATCCCATGGATAAGTGATAAATGTGAATAGTGGGAAA
>JAODAL010059418.1:0-21486 GCA_025379985.1 Phyllomedusa bahiana
TATTTTTCAAGCTACTGCGTTTTCTCTTTTAAATCATAATAAAAACAAAAATACCCAAAATTTGCCCCTGATAAAAAGTTCCCCATACCTTTTGTTTTTGGTCCTAAATAAATCCCAAGAATTTAAACACAAATGGGTTTGAAGGGCTACAAAAGGGAAACTTTCCTAAACCTCTTACTGTTAGCTTTAATCATTGTATGTGCTTTAAAAACGGGGTTGAGTTTCGGACCCAACAGACTTTTTAAAATTTTTCATCCAGCCCCCTAAATTTTTTCCTGGTTTGTGAATCATGGGAAAAGCAAAAAAATTTAAATCAATGGATCTAGGGGAAAAGGTTGTTTAAAAACGTAAAAAAAACAGGAAAGGGATAAAAAAAGGGAATACCAAGGAAAGATAATTCAGTTAGCAGTTTTTCAAACTGTGTTTAGCAAAGGGAAAAATCGGGTGCCTGAAAAAACCAAAAACCAGGGGGTAAAGGTAGACCAAAAAAATTTTCACCCATAATTGCCGGGAAAAAAGGGGCGGGGAAATGCAAAAAAACACCCAAACAAAAAAACATCAGCTGAAATCCCGGGACTCTCAAAAAAATTGCAGTGTGGCTTTTTAAAGATGTACAAAAAAGGAGGCATGTAAGAAAAAATGGGCTGCCATAAGAAAGCCATTACTGCGAAAATGCCAAAAAGTATCTCCCCTTTCAATAGGGCCAAACCCAACTTCGGAACAAGGTCATTTGAGTGATGAACCAAAAAACAAAAATTTTTTGGGCCAAAACCAAAAAACTTACATTGGGGGAGGGGGTCAAAAAGGGCCTAGATGAAAGGAACACCTTTCCCAAACTGTAAACAAAAGGGGTAGTTTCGATGATGTTTTGGGGATGTGTAAAGCTACAAAGGCACAGGAAACTTGGTCAAAAGTTTTAAGGAAAGATGAATGCAGCACGTTATCAGCAAATACTGGAGGCAAATTTGCACTCATCAGCCCGAAGCTGCGCATGGGATGTACTTGGACATTCAACCAGTGGTAGAACTACTGCCGAAGCAGCCGTAGCAGCTGTTTTGGGGCCCCGCTGTCAGTAGGGGAACAAGGTATGTTTAAATCAGCTCTCCCGTCTATAATCAGCGTCCAGTTCCCAGGAGCACGGCCGGGCGGAGTCCACACCCAAGTATATAGCAGAAAACAAGGTGCAGCCAGCTACATATGAGACACTGGTGATGATTCAATAAAACTTCCAATCTTTATTTCCAATGGTATAAAAGACGAAGCATGGAGGATAAATTACATGACTCACGCATGCATGGCACAGTAATACACCACTGTAGACCGACGTGTTTCGGAAGTAATTCCTTAGTCGTGGTCGCCTAGGTAAATGCAGTTAGTATGTGCTATATATAGTAGCGCCTAGAAAACATCACATGATTGGGAAGAAACCCCTCCCCCTTTAGACGCAATATCCTCTAAATAAAAAAACAAACAAACCAAACAACAATAAAAGGCTTCTATGAGCTACTTTCTGCAATAAAAGGATTGATTCAAGTGCCAGACATATAGTCATATATAAATGTATGACTAAAAAGAACAGACTAGTAGTGATACGAAATATCTTGTAAGATGTTTAAACCCGCAGTTTGAAGAGCCACATAGATTCTCTAGCTAAAAGTTTGCGATGCAGATCCCCCCTCTCAAAGACCTTGTTACTTTTTCTATTGCACAGAAACTAAATGAGGATAAGTTACCACCATGCACCTCCTGGAAATGTTTAGACACACTCAAGCACTTGAAACAATCAGTCCTAAGGGCATCGGAAAGATGTCTTCTGATCCTGATTTTCAACGGCCCGGTAGTGCACCCCACATACTGAAGTTTGCAACTATTGCCAGCAACTAGGTAAATCACCGATTTACTGTTGCAATTTATAAATTGTTTGATGTTATTAATTTTCTTAGTTGCAAAGGATTGAAACATTTTACTTTTAGAGACGTATTTACAGGCTGTGCATACGGTGTGTCCACAGCCATAGAAACCTGTGGAGCTAAGCCAATTTCCTTGAGATGGCATAGGGTTGAAAAACAAACTGGGGGATAAAAGAGAACCTAAGGTAGGTGCTTTTTTAGAGACAAATCGTATATTGTTCTGCAAAAGATTCTGTAATTCAGGACTAGTATATAATAGAGGTAAATGATTCTTAATAATTTTCAAAATATCTTTGAACTGTAAACTATATGTGGTGGAAAAAGTGACACCCTCGCCATTGTGGTCTGACCTAGCAGTATCTCGTAACAAGACTTTCCTATCCATACTTCTTATTTTTCTTTGCGCTCTTTTTATTACTGAAGAAGAGTAAGTCCGTTCAGACAATCTAGTGCTGATTTCATGCTGAACTTTTTGATATTCTAAATTATCGGTAAAGCATCTTCTTGTTCGAACAAATTCTCCATATGGGATGTTATCCACGACATGCCGTGGATGGCAAGAATCCACCCGCAATAATGAATTGCGGGCAGTAGATTTCCTGTAAGGAGAAACTCTGATACCTTCTCCCAATTTGCCTGTCAACGTAATATCCAAAAAATGCATAGTATTAGTATGACACTGGTACGTGAATTTGAGATTCATGATGTTGTTATTTATGATTTCCATGAATTCTGATGCCTGCTGTGCCGTCCCCCCCCCCACACCATCAGAAGATCATCAATGTATCTTTCATACCAGATGATGTGGGAGATGAATAGGCTAGAGTCCGAGAAGAGGTATCTCTCCTCCCAGACCGACATGAAAATGCCGGCCAGGGAAGGAGAGAAACGTCCGCCCATAGAGGCACCTCTCTTCTGTAAATAGAAAACACCATCGAACATGAAATAGTTGTGGGTTAATAAATATTCCACCACTTCCACCACAAATGATAATCAGTAGGGGGCCCGGCCAGCAGCGAACGGTAACTTAATTTTCACTGCCCGCTGGGCCCTGTCAAACGGTGTTATGGGTCCCTCCGGTCTCAACACTGTCACCATATGACAGGCATTGTATGATAGGGTCCGGATGGCAGTGAACAGTAAGTTACACGTTTCCATACTGGCCGGTTCCTGTAGGAAGATGCTGTGAGCAGTCAGTTTGCCTGCCGCTGTATGTGTACTTTTAAATTCATTGGTGGCAGGGAGTGATGGGGGCCATTAAAAAGCCTGGACACAGCCTGTGTCCCAGCAGCTGCAGTAGCTCCCCTTTCTGTTTTACTACTGACACAGCACAGAGAAGTCGGGCAGCAGTATTAAATGTCACAAGTGGCCTGCAGTGACGAGTAATGTTGCTGCCCTGCATGATCGGTATGTCTCTGTGCACTGTGCAACCTTCTATAACTCGAAGTCAGTGTAAGCAGAAGCTTTGCTGACTTCAGATTTCACAGCCTGTCAGCATTGTAGATGTGCAGCTGACTAGCTGTGCAAATCACTGCCCCTGACAACTATTTCAAACAGGGCCAGCAGTTGGTTAAAAAACTGAAAAAAAGAAGAAAATCACATATCCTTCTTGCAAGGCATCCCCTCTATCTCTGTCCATTGACCAGGCTGCTCCTCACCTCCAATATGAAAGGTAATAGTCCATGGTATCAGTTATCACTACACGTGTGCAAAATTATGAACTGTATATATGTGCAGCATTATATATTTTTGTAGTATTTTCTGTGTTTAATTTTACTTTTATTAACAATTGTATTCTGTACCTGAAATGTCTGCTTTGTTACCCCAAAAACTCTTTCTAATTCTACAATAAACTAAATGAAATGTAGTAAATCTATAAATATTGTGGTCACTGCAGTTAAACTCCTATTCATTATTGCATTGCACAGACAACCATGCTGTTTAAAATTTAAACATGTCCCTTTCCCCCCAACATGTTTACCCATTATGGTGTCTGGATATAAATTCATTGGCTAAAGTTGGGCATATTCAGTCTCCAGTGCCTAGGGCAGCAAAAACTGTAGATACGAGCCTGACTATATGGTCATTATATGGCGATAATTTACAGTCTGCAGAGCCTGTGTATATGTATCTACCACTATATGGTCACTATATGGTGATAATATTGGTCTTTGTAAACTGATCAGTAATAGTATAGGGGTATTATTCAGTCACTATGTGACGGTAATTTGTGGTCGTGTTCTGGCGGTATAATCGGGTCCTTATGTAGTAGCGTTGTTGGTAATGTTGGTCTGGGTATAGTGGGATGTGTTTTTGTATGATGGTGATATCTATGGTGAGGTATTCACTCCTTGTATTATCTAGTAACTGCATGTCCCAGTAAATGTTCATGGTCGGGGAGCCGGAGGGGGGGCCCATCCAAAAGTTTGCTAAGTGGCCTAGGCTTCTGTAGTTACACCTCTGGTTCCAACATGACAACAATCCAAAACACAAGGCCAAGACACTCTGGGGAGCTCTCAAGCGCGCAGTTCATGCAAAACAGCCCAGGAATTTACAGAAACTGGAGGCATTTTGCCAAGAAGAATGGGCAGCTTTACCATCTGAGAAAATAAAGAGCCTCATCCACAACTACCACAAAAGACTTCAAGCTGTCATTGATGTTAGCGGGGCAATACACGGTATTAAGAACTGGGGTATGTTAACTACTGATCATTCATTTGGATGTTTTTGGTTGTCATTTTGATTTAAAAAGAGAAAACACAGTAGTTTGATAATAAATGGCTTCACCCAACCACTAACCATGAGTGGAAAAAAGTTTCTATGTTATCATTCATATTCTCTAAAAAAGGCCAAGAAAGCAAAAAATTCTGCTGGGATATGTAAACTTTTGAGCACAACTCTACATATGTTTTTAGTAGCATATGTTTGTAAAAAATATGTAGTGGTAGAGTTTTGACCTAGTTAATTCATTTTCACTTAACCTTCATGTACTTTCTTTTAAAGTAAATTATTCATACTCTGAGCAAACTACAGGCATGCATCAAAGAGCTGATAGTTTCAGTTTAATACAAAAGCAATACAAAATAGAGATTGAAAAGCTTTGATGTTGGTGATAAGTGTCATGTGATGGTTGTGCAGTGCTCATCATGCTTCTGACAATGTGTAGCTATTTAGCCCTTCAGCTTTGGAAGTAGTAATAATGAAATATAATTCTCCCCTCCTTTATAGTCCATTGTTATCATCTAAGATTCTGCCTACTATATATTTCATGTGGTTATAATAACAAAGTTCTACTCTACACTTTTTAAAATCTTTTGTAGAATTCTGAATAAAAGGGAACATGATATCAGTATGTATGCAGAGCTGTTTGATATTTTATTTTATTGTGTAACTGTAGTCATTGCTTACATTGTTATTTCCACCTGTAGATATGTGACTATGCATGTAACCCTAAAAGCCCTATCATGTATTTCATAAGCACCTACCATATTTTGGATTCTGAAACAATGCTGTATTGTACAATGATAAAAGAATACTACTTATATTTAATAGTAAATGAAATGTTGGAACTGAAAATGAAACTGTATTTGAATTAGAATTTGAAGGGTTATAAAGACATTGTAAACTAATTAAACCGTGATCTGAGAAGTTACACCATGCTTGGATATCTGTGCCATGTAAACTATTCAAAAAATACCATATTGCATTTTCTAACAAAGTTTCTGTCTCAGAACAAAGCTCCACCATTTTTTGCACAATGTTATAGTCATGTCACTAGGACTACTTACACAAATATTCTGAAAACAAAATAAGGTAAGCACATCCATTTTGAAACATGAGTATATAGGTGCATGCTAATGTGGCAGCTAAAACCAATGCAAACACAACACAAAATCAGAAGCACTCTACAAGCACTAAAAAACAGTCAATGGCGCATCCCCACGGCACAGGACAAATACCGGTTGGTTTATCTGACCGGTATTTGTCTGGTTTTTTTGCCATTCACACAGCCGACGAGGGGCGGCTTTTCTCTGCGATGAGCCCTCCCCGAAATCCGTGCGGAAGAATGAACATGCACAATGTTTTTCGGGACACCGACTGCTGGGTTTTCCATAGCCACCGCAAACCATCTTGACTGTTTTTAGTGCTTGTAGAGTGCTGCTGATATTGTGTTGTGTTTGCACTTACACAAGTAAGTCCTGTCACACAGTTGCATATTCTGTTACAACTAGTGTTGAGTGATTGTGTTGGCCTCGACACGCCGATTCCCCCATCTTCGACAAAAGTCGATAATGACATCGATTATGAGCATGCCCATTAAATCTTTTAGAGCAAAACACCTTCATTCTTACCCCCAAAAAACAAAGGGCTGGAGAAGCGGGAATTAACATCCAAAACATTCAAAGGGATAGTGCTCTCTTAGGCAACAATTGGGTTTATAAAAACCACAGAAAAAAAGCACACAAACATTCACTATCCCTTTTCTTGTACCAAGCATGCCCCTTAAACCTGCATGCCCCCAAAAATTAAAAAAAGTGCCAGAAGGCAGTAGATTTGAAACCACATCTTACTTGAACGGACTTTGACGATACCTTCCCTGGGCCAAGCATGAGCCCCAAAACCTGCATGACCCCCAGTTTTTAAAAGTGCCGGAAAAAAAGGATTTTTCAACCACCATTTTGTTTAAATGGACTTTGACAAACCCTGTCCTGGCCCACAGCATGACCCCCAAACCTGCATGACCCCCACTTTTTAAAAAGTGCCGGAAAAAGGAGTCTTTCAACCCCTTTTATTTTGAACGCCCTTGACTTTTCTGCCCCTGTACCGCAGAATGACCATTAAACCTGTCTGACCCCAGATTCAAAAGTCCCGGGGGAAAAAGGAGTCTTCACGATACTATTTAACAGCTAACCCAAAGGGTTTGGGACTGGTTTGGCACACAAGACAGATGTAACGAACAGGAGGCACAGGGTTAGACGGGATCCAGGCAAGGTCAGGAAAGCACAGTTTAGCGATATGTAGGTATAGTTTTTTCAGGGTAAACCGCAAAAGTGGGGGAAACTAACAAGCAAAGAAATTTCCCGGGCTAGAGGACTGCACAGCAGGAGCTTAAACAAACTAAGCAAGGGAGATCAGGCTTGGGGAGTTTATTAGGGGGCAAGGGGGAAACAAGATGGCACCCAGCTGAGACACATCCACCCTCTTTATGAGGGCAAACTTAAGGGGAAACACATAAACAATTCCAAGGTATCAGAGATTCCTGACAGAGTCTTTAACCCCCATTTTTTTCACTGGAACAATTTACTATACCTGTCCTGGGCCACAGCATGAGCCTCAAACCTGCATGACCCCCAGATTAAAAAGTGCCGGTAAAAGGAGTCTTTAAACCACCTTTTTTTTTGAACTGGACATTGACTATACCTGTCCTGGGCCACAGCATGAGCCCCAAACCTGCATGACCCCCACATTTAAAAAGTGCCAGAAAAAGGAGTCTTCAACCACCATTTTAGTTTCACTGGACATTGACTATACCTGTCCTTGGCCACAGCATGAGCCCCAGACCTGCATGACCCCCAGATTAAAAAG
The DNA here is from genome assembly GCA_025379985.1 of Phyllomedusa bahiana. Taxonomy (NCBI): domain Eukaryota; kingdom Metazoa; phylum Chordata; class Amphibia; order Anura; family Hylidae; genus Phyllomedusa; species Phyllomedusa bahiana. The sequence continues at coordinate 7,497 of JAODAL010059418.1, forward strand.
TGCCGGAAAAAGGAGTCTTCCAACCACCATTTTAGTTGAACTGGAAATTGACTATATCTGTCCTGTACCGCAGAATGACCATTAAACCTGTCTGACCCACAGATTCAAAAGTGCTGGGAAAAGGAGTCTTTCAACCACCATTTTAGTTTCACTGGCCATTGACTATCCCTGTCCTGGGCCACAGCATGAGCCCCAGACCTGCATGACCCCCACATTTAAAAAGTGCCGGAAAAAGGAGTCTTTCACCAAACCATTTTAGTTTAACTGGACATATACTGTCCCGTCCTGGGTAGCGCTTGCCCCTCCGAAATGAGTGCGGACCAATTGAGCTTCCCCTTGGAAATACTGGTCGTTAACGTTCCTGTTTTCCACCGGTGCCCTTTTTCTTGGCATTCTTTTTCTTTATTTATCAAGTGTACTGAGGAATTGTCTCTGTACTTTGTTCTCTGTCCGTGCTCCATTCCCATGTCCTCTGAATAACAAAAATTGGTCAAGTTTTCCTGTACCCCCTTGTAAATTCAAGGAATTTTTTTAAAAAGCTTTTTGTACATGCAAGTTTTTTATTAGTTTTAATTCTAGAAAACACATTTTAAAATAGATGAATCCCACATGTCTTTGTTTCTCTTTTTTCATTGTATTAAATGGGTTCTCTCAATACAGGGATTGATAGCTATGTTAAAAATCTTGCAAAAACAAGTCATTTTGCAATATGTGTCCATTAACAGTGTCCTACCTATTCCTGTTTCTGACAGCACCATCACCCTTTAGCCACTCTTGACAATTGTGAAGAACAAATGTCTGTTATAAACAATATTTTTTTTTATAATAGGACCTCTAGTATAGCTGCATTTCAAAGCAAAATGCCCCCAAAAATTCAAAACATGACCCTTGAGCCACTTTGTACAATTGTGAAGAACAAATGTCTGTTAGAAACAACATTTTTTTTATAATAGGACCTGTAGGATTGCTGCATGTCAAAGCAGCCTGACACAAAAAAATTAAAAAATGACTTCTCAGCCACTGTTAAAAATTGTGAGGGAGAAATGCCACTTAGAAGCCACATTTCTGTTCCAAAGGACCATGATTATTGCTGTATCTCACAGCTACATGACCTCAAAACCATTGACAATGTGAAAACTTCTAAAGATAAAGTGAGTAAATGGAATACGGTGTTGTCATGAAAACTTGCTGTCTTTTACAGTCTCCTCACAGCAAAACCAGCAAAATGAACTGTTGGGAAAAGAGAATAAAAATTGCACCGTGACATATGGGGAACGTGAAGCAGACGCAACAGATGTCTCCAGTTGATCAATCAGCAAGGTCTCCATTTCCTGCATTTTACTCTCTATTTGGGGGGCTGGAAGGACAGTGCTGAGTTTTGATTTGTACCGGGGATCCAGGAGGGTGGCCACCCAGTAACTTGTTGTTCATTTTGATGGCCTTAATGCGAGGATCATGTTGGAGCAAATGGAGCATCCAAGCACTCATGTGAGAGATGGAGTCTTGATTTCCCAACCCTCTGGGTCGAGGGGCACTAGCCAACTGATCTTCCTCTTGTTCCTCCTGCGCCTACAAGTCGCGCCAACCTCTTTCCAAGACAGGGACGTCGGTAATGTCGGTGTCTAGGAATACCTCCTCCTCCTCCTCCTCCGCTGCCTCCGGCAGAGCTTCTACACAGCCCGTACTTGCGTGAGATGATGCTCGATGAGAGCTGATGCGCCTCCTTTGTCTAGCCCTGGACCCCGTACCACTGCCTAATGAAGACCGATGAAATTGTGAAACTGTCGGGCCTTGTGGATTTGATGGAGAGAAAGGCTCCGTGTCTGCATCTGTGTCCGTCTCCTCCTCCATCGCTGGCGGGACCTGTTGTTTCAGAGTGTCCAACGATCGTTCCAGAACTAAGATCACCACAATGCTCATGCTGACAAGGGCATTGTCCGCACTGACCATTTGTTGGCTTCTTCAAAAACTGGCAAGAATGGTGCAGAGCTCTTTCACCTGCCTCGACTTTCGGTGGCTCAACACCCCGAGGTCCGCACCGCTCTTGCCAGGCATGTGCACTTCAACGCGAAATGGCATTGCCTGCTGCCACAATCGCGGAGCATTGAGGGGGGAATTCCAGCGTGTTGCCACTCAACAATGAACTTACGGGGGGGCCGAGCTACGACAACCAACGGGCGGGACAAGCAGGTGCGAAGGGCGGAAGGCGAACTTAGACTTCATTTTCCCCACGGGCATCCAACCCGGGGTAGCCTTTAGAAATTTCTGGACACAAGGTTTCAGACAGTGCCGGGCGGGGGATGTGCCCAATCTTAAGGGCGGCCAAGATTCGCCCTTTTCGCACCCCCACCTTGCCTGGCAAAAAGGTTCCCTTGGCACCCCCACCCCGGGGCCCCGTTGCGGAACCCCACACTCCTGACCTGGGGTTGGACGTCTCCAAGACAGATTAATTTCAACACGGCCGGGTTTTCTCTGGGCACGTGATCCATCAAGGACCTTGGGGGAAAAAAACCCTTTCACCATCCCGCGGTTTTAAAGACGTGCGCCGAGCCTGAGAGCCCCGTCACCCCCAAGACATCCACCCAGCTCACCCAGGACTGTCACAGAATTAGCGGCCTTTGGGCCGGCTTACTATCCATTGTCGGGGGTCAGATGGCTTTTCCGGGCCACAATGCAGACAACGCGCTTGAAATTAGATACACTGGCTGGCAGGGCAGGATGGCTTTTCGGAAAAGAAATGCCTGCTGGGCATCTGGTATTGGGGCGGGCAAGGGCCATGATGTGGGGAACCCTCTGTGTCCACCAGACGGAAAGGCAACATTTCCAAGGCCAAAAGCTGGCAATGCCGACATTCAGGCTTTTGGGCTTTGAAGGTTTGGGTTAAAGTTTTTCTTCGCTCCCAAACCTGGAAGACGAAGATGGCGCGACGGGCCACTGTAGGGCGGCGGTCAAAAACTGGGGGAAGGAAAAAAGGGGTAGATGGTCTCTGGGGTGGGGTGCTACTCCCCGGGCGACGGTGGAGGCTGTACGGAGGCTGATCCCGATCATGACTCTGAGAGACAGGGGGCAGCTGAGGAACGCTTGGTGGCGGAGGGGAGGACAGAACAGGGGGTGTGACAGGGGTTGGGAGGCCCGGCGTCGTCTGGCCTTTTTTGGCCATGTTGCCTCCAAATTTCAACCATGCATTCGCTGCATGGGGACAGACATTTTGGGTGGGGTTAACCACCTAAGGTTCTTTGCCTCTCCCTTTAGTTTTTACTGCATAGGGGGATAGACATCGCTAGGTGAATCAGAGGCTTGGTCAAAGAAGGCCCAGGCGAAGGTCCGGGACTTTTTGACGGCGATAAGCGAAGGGGTTTTTTCGCTGACCGTGGCTGGCGAATCTTTCAGGGACTTCGCGACCGCCCTCCTCCCTTTTTGGGGCAACCCTACTGACACTACCCCACGTCTTCCCCTCGCCAGTGATAAAGCGCTCGCAAGCAAATTCGCAAAAAGACCAATTTTGGATCCGAAATGTCGTCATCACATCATCACCACCGGTACTTCGTCGTCCTGACTTTCTCACCAGACTGCGGGCAACAACAAGAGGGACGCAAGGCTTTGGAGACCCCCGGGATTTTCCCGTTGACCGCCCCTTTCTCCCCTCGATGGAAACAGTAACGGCCGTCAAGCAAAAAAAACACCCTTTTGGCCTCTTGATTTTTTAAACATGCCTTCTGACCCCAAACCGCATTTTGCATAAAGGGGTATTCAAAAATGGATACCACAGGGTGGACACGATTGACTTTTGGGGCGCTTCATTTTGGACGGATGCTGGTATCGAGACGACTTTTGTGCCGGGGTGACGGGGAGGACAGGAGGTAAGACTGCGGGAGCGGGTTGCATTAACCACTGAAGGACAGATTCACCTGTTCTTTACTGAATTCACGGGGCCCTACCCACGATGACGGGGCCTGACGGTCCCCGCAACTGACATCCGCGGCATGCTGTTGTCCCAGCACTGGAAGGACACCTTCCTCGTACCTCTACCCCCATGTCCTACCCCCCCTTTGCTCGCTACCACCTAAATTTTCCTCCATTTTCAGAAAAAAAAATTGAGAAGGTATGGAAGATTTTGGGAAAGTCTCTTTTTAAAAGACGGAAAATCACAGCTTTTCTAAAAACCCTCAAAACAAAACAAAATTGCGGGATTAAAAATTTTAAATGCAAAGTAGATCTATCAAAAAAGCGGCCTGCCCAAAATGAAAAAACACGTATCGAAATGTATTTTGGATAAAAAAAGGATTTTTTTCACCTATCAATTCCCTTGGGGGGACTTAAAATTCTGTATTCAAATTTTAAATGCAAGCTGCCTCAATGAACCAAAACATGCGCCAAATAAAAAAACGTATCCTTTTTATGTATTGTATAAACAAATATTTTTGGCACCTTTTTAATTTCACCGTGGGACTATAAAATTTCTGTATTTAAATTTAAGTGCAAGCGTCTCAAAGAACAAAGCTGTATGCCCAAGTCAAAAAAAAAAAGTATCTGTTATTATTCGTAAATATAAAATTTTTGCACCTTTTAATTCACCTGTTTGACTATAAATTGCTGTATTCAAATTTAAGGCAAGCTGTCTCAATGAACAAAACTGTGTGCCCAAGTCAAAAAAAAATGTATCTGTTAGTATTCGTTAATAAAAAGAAATTTTTGGGACCTTTCAATTTACCTGTGGGCTATAAAATTTCTGGATTAAAATTTAAGTGCAAGATGATATACAACAAAGGGAATGGCAAAAAAGAAAATGAAAACCCACTTTAAAAGTATACTGATAATAAAAGTGAGTTTTGCACCAACAAAGAGACCTACAGTTACTAGAAAAGATTGTATCCTAAAAGTTCAGGGTGCCCAAAATCCAGGGAAAAATTTCAATGAAAACTTTTAATAATAAAACTATTGCAGGGAATGCACACAATCTGGGGAACTTTAAACCATTTTTCTTTATAGGCTTGTCTGTGTTTGCCCGCGGGCCCCCCCCCGCTCCCCCCCGTGACTTACTGCGGGAGATCTCCTTTTTAAAAATTTTCTACCCAACACATAAAATTTTCCAAACTCTAATAAAAAACCAAATTTGAAAGGGAACACAGCTAATAGAAAGGGGTTTCTCTGGGGAAGAAAAATAAAAATTTTCCGCTGAGTTTTTTGGGACAAAAAGCTGAGCGCTACTTCTCCTTCAATGAACGTTTGAAACATTTATCATGAACAAAAGGGGCTGTTCTATGTAAAACAAATTTCATGTGTTTTTTCCACCCCAATCGCACCCAAATACACATCCCATCATGAACGTCGCACACAAAACCCCACCCTGCACTATTCGTAACGGATTTGCTGGCCCCCAAAAATGACGGGAACCCGCCCAAAATGGCGCGATCTTAAAAAGATGAGGGGCCAGTTTTTTTAACCAAAATTATCGTATGATCTAAAAACCCCGATCACCAAAAAACGTGCCGATTTAAATTTTGTCGATAAAAAATCGTCAACACAATTTAAAAAACCTTTTTACTTAAGAAATTGTAAAAACCCTTTTAAAGAAAAAAAGGGGGTAGTACTGTTTCTAACAAGTTAAAATTTCCCCCTTTATAGGTTTTTTTGTAAACACCATACCCCTCCCCCCAATACCTAAAAAAAATAAATATAATTTATGATATTATTTCCCACTTTTAATACAAAGGAAGATGTTTGGGGAAAAGGGGGGAAAAACAAAATCGATTTTTAACTGCGAAAAGCCCAAAGCCCAGGGCCCCTTTTAATACAATGATCTACACTCCCTTTGTAAATTTTCCAATCTTTTTTTCCTATAAGAAAGTTTTTTTTTGAGGTTGGTGGGGGGAGTTGTGTGTAGTCTAGTGTAAAAGGCAACACATAGTTGATAGAAGTCTAATAAATTGCTATATCTCTTATAATATGGCCATTTATAGTTATACAAATTTTTTCTAAATTCTGGACACCCACTATACATTTAAAAATTTAAAATAGAAATTTTCTTCTTTTTGACAATATAAAATTATACAAACCCAAATATAAATCTTTAAAGTGAAGTGAAACAGGAGTTTTGAATACATACAAAAAGGCAAGTGCACTACCCCAATTTTTAAAACGTAGCAAGTGACAGAGGTTGTATGATGTATGGGGGATGTAACACCTCCGTTTTGGGCTTAAAAACCCCCCTTCCCTGGACCGGCTCGGGGGGTTTTAAACCCCTTTCGAAAGGATGGGCCTTTCTTTTGTAGATCGTTTTTTGGCAATACAATAAGGCACTCTTGACTGCGATTTTTGGGTTCACTGGGCCCCCAACCAGTTTTATTAAAGACAAAAGCAAATTACAAACAAAATCCTCGGCCTTCCGGCCAAACTACACATAAAATAACCCTGTCCATTGGGAAACTGGACCAAATGCCCCAGCATCAAAAAAAAACAGTGTACTCCTCGTACTTATTGCCCCCCTCAACCCTTTCGGGGGGCCAGAGCCCTCCCCCGGCCCCTGCGCACAAACCAGCAAACAACCACCCCCCCCCTGTTTCACCTGTAAAAGGAGCCTCTTATAGCCCTACAGGGTTTGGGCCCAAAAACCCTTTGGTTTGGGGAAAGTGGGGACGCCCCCCCCCCAAACGCTACCCCGTCCCGGGAAAGGACACCCTTTACCTGGCTGCAACACCCCTTTAAGCTACCTGTTTCATTAACCTTTTGTCACTGACACCAGCAAGTCCCCCTTCCCCCACCAAAACCCAGACATTCTGGGCACTTTTTGAAAGCGGGCCCCCTTTTAGGGTTTTTCCAAATATTGGCAGAGACCTGAAAACTGCGGGGGGGGCACAGTCACTCCGGCCCCACATACCCACCCCCCCCCTTAATAAGGCCCCGTAGCCCTTTTTCACCTTTGTCCACCACCCCCCCCTTTGGATCAAAGCCCCAATTTTTGGGAAACCCTTTTCCCTTTTAATTTCTTCAGGGGCAGAGATAATTTTGTCCAAAAACCCCAACTCTTTTTGGGGGCCCTCAAAACCATCAAAAGCACCGGGTTAGCCCCAAAACCAAAACTAATGTCACCAAAGCTGAAAAGACCCCCACACCTGTCAGGGTTTCTTTTCCCCCCAAATTCCAAATTTTTGGGCGCACCTGGCCCAAACCTCCCTTACCTTTTTTTCTGCGGGAATTTAAAATTTCCGACCTAAATTTCCTATGCCCCAATCCTTTTGGGTCCCTGACCATCCCTTTGCCTTTTACACCTACAAAAATCCCCCTAATTTCCCCCTGGACTTAGCACCCACCGTGGTATTTTGGAACATCTTTGAACCCAAAATCGCTGGTCAATAATCACGGGGTTTAACTGTAGGCCCTCGCTACCCGGAAAAAACCTTTTAAAACCAAACTGATTCTCACTTCTCACCAGGTGGGTTTCAAGGGTTGAGGACTCACTTGTCCCCCATACCTTCCCGTACGGGCAGGGGTAAAAGGGCCACATCAGGGCCTGCCCCCCGTTTTTTTCATGAAATTTATCCTTGAAATGACCCCGGGGGTCCCTATACCACCTGAGTTTTAACACCCCCCAAACAGGGTTTTAAATTTGGGGAAAACCCTCTGTCCCAGGTTTAACAAAAAACTAAAGGGGCCAAAAACAATGCAATTCCCAATACAAACCTCACGACAATCAGCGGCATGCTAAGGGTTTTAGCGTCACCTTTGGGAAACCCTATAATCCCTTTGTCGGGATTTTGATGACCTTACCCTGGCACCCCCCAAATGGACAGGGGAAAAAATAATTTTTTTTCACCCCCCTGGAAACACCTCCACTGTGGGCTTTCTACCCCCCCGACACCTGAAACAATGGTGGAGATGTTTCCCTCACACCCCCATATACCCGTCTCTAAGGGAGGACTCTCACTTCTACCGGGATACTTCTAAAACTTCTCCACATCAAATTCACACAAAGAGGGGGAAAGGCACTGGGCAGCCCACATTTATCCCTGGGAAAATTATTCATAACCCCCGGCAAATTACCTTTAAAAGTTCCCCCCCTCATACCCCCAAAACGGCCGGTTCACATTAGGCAACTCAGTCACCTTTTTAGCCTCTGTAGGTTAAAGGGGGACATCTCCTGAAAATGGCATCCTTTCTGCCATTCACCCCCCAAACCACAGGACATAATACCTCTGAGAAAAATGTTAAAAATGTTTCCCATAACCTGTAAAGGGAAAATTTTATCAGCTGCCTCAGAACCCCAAAAACCTCTTTAAACCCTCTAGATTTTTAAAACCCGCCACCGCCTCTCACTAGGGTTCCAAACCAAAACCCAGCTCTGTGGTGTCCCCCGTGACTCCTTCCTCACTGCATCTTTGGACCAGGCAAGTAAAAGCTAATGGCCCAAAACAGCAAACCCTTTGAAAAAAAGGCCCAAATGAAAACCGTATACTACAGAGCCCCAGCACACATTTTTTTCTACACATTTTTCGAGGCCCGCCTTTAGCACATACATTCCCATAACTGGACACACCCTCATTAAAAAAAGTCCCCTCAAAACCCTTTTTTAAAAGTGCAAACATCCCCAGAATTCTCCAGTTTTTCCCCTTTCAAAGGGTGCAAAACTGGAAGCAGGAAAATCCCTCCCCTTGGGGGCCAACAGCAGTCCCCACAGAACTTTGGGGGCTATCCAGCACTGGGGCCCCCCATTACCGCGACTTGCAGGCTACAAACAGGTACAAACAGCCTTGGGGCACTTTGGGAGACACCACTCACCACCCGGCCCCCAGACACCTTTACACCCACTTCAGGGGACCCACACTCATAAAGTTTTTTACAGCAAAGGTGCAGGGGATACCATATTTCTAGGGCAACCACATTTAAATCCTCCTGTCTGTAAAATTTTTAACCCATGTTTTCCAATTGTCACTCCACCCCAAAATACACCTCTGCTACAGACTCAGCACTGTTTTAAAAAAGACCTCCCAGGGGGAAATCTTGAGTTTTTCTGCCTACAGCCCGGGGTTTTTTCATTGCTTCAGGACTAGTTCACACCTTCTTTTACTTCGCTATCCCCCCGACAGCCATAACCCCCCCGGGGGCAGACCTGACCTGCTCTCCTCTACTTTTTTAAAATTTTTTAAAGCCCCGGAAACACACATTGGGAGTAAAACCCAAAGCTAACTCTGTGACCCCACCAACAACCCCCGCTCAGGGGAGTTTGGGCAAGCCCCCCATTATAGGCCCCTTTTCCGCTTTAAATAAACCTTTTAAAAACCCTCAAATAAGGAAAAGTCCTGAACAAGAGTCCATCAACTTTTTCCATTCCCAAAAAAAACTGATCAAACTTAACCACCCTCATCTCAGGACTTTTGGGAAAAGCATACTCCCCAGGGGCACTTCCCAGGAAAAGCACTTCCTCTGCCTGAAACCCTGGCGGTTTCCCACAAGTTTCTCAAAAAGGGGGAAGTCTCTTCCCAAAAAAACACCCCGACTGTAGTTTCCGGGAAACCCCTAGCCAAAGGGTTTTACAGCCCACACAGGCCCAAAAAGCATAGAACCCTTTTTACCAAAAATCGGTCGGGCCTCACACTGGGGGGCATTCCGGCACTTTAGAGACCTCCTGGGTTTTTAATCCAAGCCACCCACAGTGGGAAAAACCAACCCCCCCAGCCCAAAGCATCCATGGCAGCGTGTCCCCTCCCTCCAATCCGGGAAACCCTCAGGGGCACATCCCCCTATGGCTCACCCCAAACACAGCTCCCCTGCTGGACCAAGGCGGTTCTCGGGGGGTTTTGAATTTTTTTGCTCCGGGTTGAAACCTTTGGCCCCTTGGGGGGAAGGGTGACCCCGGCTTTTGGTTTTGGGCAAGGTGCCTTGGTGGCACTGCCCCCTTTGGGGGGCCCAAAAGAAAGCAAACCCCTCCAAAAAATTTTCCCCCCATTGGGCAGTTTTGGGGGAAAAAACAACTCAAGCAGCAAAAACATCCCCCTTTCGCAGCCCCTGGGTTCCCCAAATTTTGGCCTCCGGCCCTTTAAATTTTCTGTCAGCCCCCTTTTGCCAACTCGGGTCAGGGGCCGTGCCCAAAAAAAGGCCCGCATTTCCCCCCACCCTATGTTTAACCCCCCGCTTGCGTCTAACGCCCTCCCGGACCCGGCTCTGGGGGGGTTTTCAGCTCGCAGGAAACGCCATCTTTTTTTAGATCGGTATTTGGGACATTTCAATAAGGCACTCTTGACTGGGAACTTTGGGTTTACTGGCCTCAACCAGTTTTATTCAGACACAGCTATTACAAAAAAAATCCCGGGCCGTCTGGCCCCCTAACTACCCCATAAAAAATAGACCCTGTCTATCGATAAACTGGGCCTTAAAACCAGGGATCCCAAAAAAGTGAAATCTCTCTTTCGTTTTTGGGTTCCCCCAAAACCTCTTGGGGGCCAAGCCCCCTCTCCGGCTCCTCGCGCACTAACCCGCTACAGAAACCCCCGCCCCCCTATCACCCGTAGTGGGAAAAGGGCCCCTTATAGCCCTGTGGCCCGGGCCGGCTTTCATGTATTTTTCCCCGTTTTTGCCACTAGGTTGGGGATATACCCGGGGTTGGGAAAATGGGGACATGGGCCCCCCCAAGGATAGTTGGGCCCTTTTTGGGAAAAGGACCGGTCAGATTATTGTCAGCCACACTAAGGGGGTTTGGGAAAGGGGATATGGTTTTTTGGTTTTTGGTTTTTTCACCGTTTTTTGGGGGGCCGGCCTTCTTATTGGGGTAGACAAAAGGGTCGGGGGGGGTGTTCCCCACTCCCCAAGTTCCCATTTTTTCCCGCACATGTTTTTTGGGGATGGGGCCCTTGGAGGGCCCACAAAAAACCCGCTGCTCCAGGAATCAAAGGGGGGTGTTGGGGTAAACTGCAATTGGAGCAACAGGGGACGGTGAGAGGAGGCCCCATTTCCCCCCAGGCTTTTAGACAAGCAGGGGGCTGCCTTTAGGAAGTCCCCGGGATACCAAATGGAGGGTTGGGGAACTGAGGGGCTGGCGGGGGCTGGACCCGGTAAATCCTTTGGGCCCCAGTTTTGGAAGGGGGCTCATTAATTTTGAAACAGTGGCCTTCAAAAGGCCAAGGGGTTTCTTTGGGATTTTTGAAAAGTTTGGGGTTCTTAAACTGGACCTCAATAAAGCTGTTTAGGGGCCCTTTTTAAACGAAGACCTTTTGTCAGGTGCCATTCTTTCTTACCAAAGCGGCGATCCGCAAAGGCTGAAGAACCCCCCGGGGAACGTCCAAGATGGGGGCTGGAGGTGTTGTCTTACACCCTACCGGGGTTGGCCCCCAAAACCCGGCCTTGGGAAAATGGGGGCGGCCTCCCACCCCCAAAGGCTACGACCCCTTTCCCGGAAAGGAGAAAACCCCTAACCCCCCCTGCCCAAAGGGAGCCATTCTAGCTACCTGTGTCATAAAACCCATTGTCACTGACACCCGCAAGTCCCTTCCCCCACCGAACCCCGACATTTTGTGGCCAAAGTTTGGGGACAGGGAAACCCGCTTAATTCCACATAGTGGCAGAGACCTGCAACTGCACACAGTCACTCGGCCACAAGGTGTATACATGTATTCACTCATTAAGTACACAGAAAAATTGTATATTCCTCTACAGTAAAAAGCCCACACTAAAATTCCACACAAAACTCCCACGTACTGGTAGGTGACACTGACTACAGTATTTTTTGTTCGGTGGCTCATGTCATTTGTTCTCAATGCTTTACAGTAAATTAATCAGCGGTCTGCACATCCTATTGTATGTTTCAAAGAAGAGAATATGATTTATTTGTGCTACTTAGGGATATTTAAAGTATTTCATCTCCTACAACCATTTATCTAGAATTATTCATTATATTTGAACTTTACACAAATATTTGTGAATCACACTATGTAAATCTTCACAACTTTGCAAGGGGATTTGTGTGAATGATTCTATCTACTGAAATAAGAGTATTTTATACCTTACAGGTCAAGGATAGAGTTTCTAGGATTCAATCGGTGAATTTGGATCTTTTCTACACTTCAAAATATTAATTTGTTGCTATAGATCAGTTCTACCAAAAAATTGTGTGTAGAAATTATACTGTGTACTCATCTATGAGTATATTTGAGAAATATAAAAAGGGAACTTTTATTATTAAATTAATAAAAATAGTATACCTCTTTAATCCCTAAATGACAGAACACTTTAACATTTTTGGTTTTTATTTTTTCCTCTCCGCCTTCTGGGAGCCATAACCTTTTTATTTTTCCATACTAGGAAATGTACTTGGAAACCCCCCAAAAAATTGTATGTGGGGTGAAAAAAAAACTATTTTGCATTTATGGAGTTCACTATTCGGTGTAAATGACATACAATTTGTATGCTGCAAGTCCCGACGATTACAATTATAACAAATTTACAGCACCATATTCTGCAGTCAAATTTTTTTACATTTTTACATGCAATCACTTTTTATTCCAATTTTTAGGAATGTGAAATGATCATAAAACCGTAAATGGGTGAAAAAAGTCTTGGGTCAAAAAGGTCTTGGGTGAAAAAGTGCTGAGAAAGTATGGGTGAGGCTTGTGATTCTCTGATGTGGAGAGGAGGAGGTGGTCGAGTAGGAATTCCTTAGGGTGCTTTCACACTGTGCGTTTTTTTCGGTGCGTTTTTGATGCGTTAATTGCTGTGCCTTTCTGCACAAAAAACTCATCAAAAACACAAGTGCATCCAAAAACGCATCAAAAACTGCACCAAAAATGCACTGTGTGAAAGCACCCTTAGCACAGATGCATTTAAAAGCCTTTAATTGACAAAGAAGCTCAGAAGCCCATCCTTCCTATTGAGCAGCACTATAAAAGAAAACAAGAGGCACTTGCTAAGCTGGATGTCATGACCCATGCAGCAATGTGTTGACTTTCTGGTACAACACTAGAGGAATCTATTGCTATTGACATACAGGCATCTCTAGATGAGAACTCTTATTCCAAAATGTATTTGATTATGACGTCAGAACCTGAGACAACTAGACTTGGCCAGAATTGGTCATGTTAGCTACCTCATATATCTCCTCCAGAAGCTGTTTTTTAGCTGTTGGAGATGGTTACGTGTCACACAAAGTAAATTTGATTCTTTTGCTGTCTGCTGTCTCTATATACCATTTAGGCTATGAAGGTGTCTATATCTGCTGTACAGGAAACCTATCCACCAGTTCTTTTATCCCCAGGACCACAATGTAATTATGTAAATGTCCCCATACAGGCTTTTTTTTGCACCTTCAACTTGCTCTCTTGTCTCTTTGGTAACCAACCACCAGATTGTCTGAGAAAAGTTCCTGTGGCCTGGCTAGGCCAGGGGAGTGGACGAGTCACTGTCTCTCTGCTATTCTGTCCACAGGCACTGTCACAGTAACGCTGCATTACTGCACAGTGGTGGTCAGTAACCAAGGAGACAAGAGAGCAAGTTGAAGGTGCAAAAAAGGCTTATATCAGGTAAAGCATACATATTTTTTCTAATAAGATGCATTTTGAAAAGGTTTAAATTTTGAGTAATTGACCCATCCATCAGTACTTGCTGTGATGGGAATAGCCTTTTAAGTCTTTCTTGTAATATTCCTCTGCAATGTGCCCCCTGGCTCCTCCTTCTGTTGTAGTATGGCTAAGAGTTCTTGTAGGTCAATTGCATACTAAAACATTTTATCATTGGTGCCTGATGAAAAATGTCTTTCTCAGTACTTCTTCAGATGACACAACCCTATACACATCTTCCAATAAGCTAAGGATTTGCCTGTCAACTCTGAGCTGTGTACCTCATTGTCAGTACACTGTAGTACCCTCCCTTGTTTCACTCTCCACTGAATTTTTTTTCCTTCCAGAATCTTTGTAAATGTCTGGGTCACAGCACAATCTTATCTTTTCCTTCCTCTACAGAGCATATACCATTTCCTTCCGCTCCTCTCCCCTCCAAAAAGGAAAGT
>JAODAL010059419.1:0-21486 GCA_025379985.1 Phyllomedusa bahiana
CCTGCTGTCCCCCCGGCCCTCCCTGTATCCAAACCCGGCCTGCGCGGGTCCCTGTTAGATTTTTAAAGGGGGTGCCCGGTAAATTTTGGTAATTGCCGGGCACTGCCTCTATTTTTCACCGGGCGCTTCCGCCCGCTTTCCCTGCCGGGTCTTTTATGCCTTTCCTATTGTAAAGCGTTTTCCAAATTTCCCCCGCCTGAATTTCCTTTGGGGCCGTAACCCCCGGGTTTTCCCTTATTTAATTTTCCTGCCCCTGCCCCCGACCGCCCGCCGTCCTCACCAGAACCAAGCTGCCCTGCCCCACTCCTGCCTTACCCCGACTACGAGCCTGCCTGACGATTTTTTGCACCACGCTATCCCTTTGGCTGCCCCCAAGCAAGCACTTTAGGGGTAACGACCTGGTAACTCCCGCCCGCAGCAAATCCACCCGTTTGCGGCGGGGGTCTGGGAATACCGGGACCTACTTAATCCTGCCCCGGGTGGCTTACACCAGGCTTCGGTGGTCCTGGGGGCCACTTCCGCGTCTAAAACCTAACACCCCAATGTTCACACCATCATCATACAGTGACTTGGTCGACCCGACTTTCGCACCAGAAGCGTGGGCTACAAGCAAGGGGCCCGCAAGGCGTTCCCGACCGCCCCGGGGTTTTTTTGCCGATTGACCGGCTTCCTTACCTCCTTATGGCATCAGTAACTGGGCCTCAGAGCGACAAAAAAACACCCTTTGGCCCTGATCTTTTAACATCTTTGACCCCCCAAACCCCATTTTTTTTTATCAAGGCTTCAGAAAAGGATTTTTCCACATTGGTATCCATTGACATTTGGCTTTTCCTTCGCTTCATTCGGAGAGGTGATGGGACACATTTGAGGGGTGTGGGGGGGGATGGGGGGAGGTAAGAAATCTGGTTTCAGGGGCCCCTTTAAACCCCCCTGAAAACAATTTTGGGGACCCCTGTTGTTTTCAAAAATTCACAGGGGCCCGACCCAGCGATTACGGCCTGACGGTCCTCAACTGCTTTGGCATGCGTGTTGTCCCCCCCATTTGGGGGAGCACCTCTTTTCCCTAAACCCCCACCCCCTGTCCACCCCCCCTCGTTACACCCGAATTTCGCTCCATGTTCAGAAAGATAAAAATTTGAGAAGGTATGGAAGAGTTTTGGAAAGTCTCTTATTAAAAGACAGCAAATCCCAGCTATTCTCAAATCAAAACAAAATTGCTGGATTGAAGTTTAAGTGCTACCTCTATCAACAAAACTTGACTGACCAAAAGTGAAAAAACAACCTTCTGATTGAAATAAGATTTATTGGATAATAAAAGTGATAATTGTGTTTAAAACCGCATACTCCCAGTATCACCCTGTGGATGCTTCACTTCAAAATTGTGCTAGATGTTAAATTTAACTGCAAGGTGGCTCTATCAACAGCTCCCAAGTAAACACGTATCTGAAATATAGAATAAGAACACCTATCCTGAAATGTGATCATCTAGATATAAAATGAAGTGCTTCCAATGACTGGAACGAAAAGACCTAGTGTATGGAAATAGACCTTGCCCTCTGTATCACCTAATATAAGGCAATGCAATGTCTAAACAAAGTTTTGGCTGTACAATATCCAGTATCCTTTATAGAGCTTGTCTGTGTTCGCCAGCGGGACCCCCCCCCCCCCCCCGCGACTTTACAGCGGTAGATGCTCCTTTAAAATTCTCTGCCTAACTACCTAAAATCTGCAAATCTCTGATCTAACTAAGTTCTAAGGATCACAGCTAAAAGTAGAGCTGTCTCTGTGAGAAAATAGAATTTCGCTGAGCTGTTTGCTGAGCTGTTTGGACAGAGGCAGAGCGCACGTCCTACTGCTATGAGACGTTGACACACACTGATCATGAACAGGAAGGGCTGTTCTATGTAAAACGAGGTCATGTGATTTTTCCAGCCAATCGCAACCATACACATCCCAGTCATGACGTCACACACACATCTCACCCTGCTCTATTCTGTAAGCGGATTTGCTGGCTGCCAAAATGACAGGAAGCGCCGAAAATGGCGCGATATTAATAGATTATGCACAGATTTTAACCTAAATTATCGCGTGATCGACAAAATCCGATCAACGTAAATATCGTGCCGATTTCAACTTTGTTGATAATAATCGCTCAACACTAATAACCACACCAATATCACTAACGTTCAATATGATCAAAAAAACAAATGGTACCTGCTCTTTTAGATGAGGAACATACAATGTGTAGATGCTTCTTGAAATAAGGAGTCTGCAGAGAGGTGTTCAGTCCACCACATACCTACAACACAAAATGAGCACAGGACGGTAAGCAAAAACCCCCACCAGCAGCATTCAGCGCCACATGCAGATGCCGCTAGTAAGGACATCACCAAGGCAAGCTACAGGAATCAAAATTATCCTCCCACGCGACAAAAAAAAATTCCTTCAGAAAGGTTGTCACTTAGGCTATGTCTACACAGCACTGTTTTTTAAAAATTATTTTTGGTGGATTCGTCAAAAATCCATCTGCAACAAGTGCCCCAAAGACTTCAATAAAAAAATCTGTGCTTTAGTCTACACAGCACAGATTTTCTACTGAAGATTTCTAAGCTGCTGATCATCTGGTGGAAGATGGAAGATAGAACATATTGTACCGGATTCCCATGGCCTCAAGGTATTGGGTTGGCAGGAAATCCTAAAAACCAGCGCAGTACAGCGATTTTAAATACCATATTGGATGTAATTTTAATATTGCTGGCTGTAGTCTATACAGCACAGATTTTTTACTGAGGGAAATCTAAACTGCTGGCCATCCGGCAGAATATAGAACATGTTGTATATTCCACCAGACCCCCATCGGATTCCCGTGCAACCCACGTACTGGACCGCCGGGAATCCAAATCTGACTGAGTTTTTTGTGCAAAAAACAAAAAAAGGCAATGGGGTTGTTCCAGCTATGTGAAAATGCCGTCGGATTTTGATGCCATTTTCACATTGCTGTGTGGACTTAGCCTAATACAGCTCCCCACTCTGACTTATTCAATAATAAAATGAAACAAAAGAATCAAATTCATAACTCACTTTATATACATATATCATATGTAAAAATATGATACATGAGTATATACTGCAACAGTAACGAACATTTATTGAAAAAAATATTAAACAAACATTAGGGTATGTCCACAGCATAACTGCGGGGCGTAATGCGCTGCAACACACCTGAAGTGCGCCCTACATTAACGGTAATTTATAACTCTCAGAGAGCTATGAATTACGCCCGTCTTCCCTGACACGTATTGAACGGCAGGTCAAAGAAGTCACTTCTTGCTGTCATTTATGCGCTGGGGAATAGACATTTATGGGGCCTGTCCCACCTGCACTTTAGAAGTGTAAGCTGGCCAGCATGTACTTCGTACTTTTAAAACACCCGTCGTATTATGTCACGTACAATACACCATGTGAACATACACTAAAAGGGGATTTGCCAAGAGTCCAGTTACATACCTCCTGTCAGCACCGGAGCAGGATATATACAAATCACGCTGAGTCATGAAGCTGCAGGGGAGAGAGGGAAGGGGTGAGTGAGGAGTCCAAGGGAGCGTCTCAAAACTTAAGTGAAATAATAACAGTACAACAGTGGATTCTCAATACAGCAAGACAGCCTCAGACTGCACTGTCTACCTGGTACCTTAAAAGCTCATTCATTTGTTTCACGCAAGTGCGGCCTGTCAGCTCCTGGGTCCCGACTAGGGAAAGCTTTGAGGTAACTAAGGGGGATTGAGAAATGCTGTAGCTCTCAGAGTTTTCACTTTTTTTAATCACATATATTTAGAAAAGTATTAACATTTTTCCATTTTTGGGAGGGTTTTTCTCACCAGTTTTGTCACATTTACTTGGTGGCACAAAAAATCCTACTACAGGGTAATTTTTCAGTTTGGGGGGGAAACTTTAATGGCATTTTTAAAAAAACTGACCTTTATATTGCCAGCAAATACTTTTCAGTTATATAAAACTTGTTCAGTTTAGGAAAAGTGGAGGTATTTCTTATTTTTGACTGTGTTCTTTGATAAATAATATACTGAAAAAGGACTTCCCAAAAAATATTAGTAATTGAATTTAATCTCTTGATAAAAGCTATACATTCTTTCCAAAACAAAATTTAGGGGAATAAAGCTGAATTGGTGCACTTTCACACAGTGGGAGGCTTTTTTTCTTATACCTTTTATTTTGGTTTTGAAAGAGAATTGCAACAACATTTAATTTGTGCTGTTGTAATTTCTGCCAAAAAAAAAAACAAATTAAACTTACCATTCATTAATCGCTTACGTGTGGTGAAAAAAAGATCACCAAAGGGAAGCTTTGCTAGGTATTAAAAGGGGGTCAGCTTATTATAAGCCGAGTAGGTTTTTAAAGTTGGCTTTTCACAGGGTGCACACTTTTTTGGTGACTTTTGTTGAGGAGTTTCACTTTTGGAGAAATTATTTGACCACCTGCCATTTTATGTTGGCTGTTTGTATTCCTGGGAAAATCAAATAAAGCACCAAATAATAAAATCACTCCACCGTTTTGGTCCAAAGGGCCACTTTTTGAGGGTATGGGTTCACACGGGGTGTAAAATATTTGCACAAATACTGCCGGGGGCTATTTACCCCACCCTGTTCGGGCATTCAGGTAAGGAATTACAAAATGCTTTTTGTTTGTTTTTTTTATATATGGCGCCTCATAACATACCCCAAAGGTTTCTTAAAATAAAAATACCGTTACAGGAAGAAGTGTAGGGAAATTTACGGGGGGGAACCACAGTTTGGAAGATTTTTTTGGCGGCGCCCTTTACAATAAGGAGCTTAAGTTGCGGGCCAATAATTTTTGTATGGGGGGTCATTAGAGTTGTAATGCAACCAAAATCGGTTTTTGTGGTGGGGGGAAGTATGATGGGAAGGCGTTTGAAGTGAATTATATGCTTTTTCTCGTATTTTCAGTGTTATAACTGCGGCCTGAATTTGTCTTGGGGAAAAGGGTATTTTGGGTACGAATTATATAGATGGGAATATTCAAATGGTTCATTTGACCTAAGCCTGTGTGTTTTTGGCGGCCAAAATTAAACAAAAAATTTGGCGCATTAGTACCATGGCTACAAAACATGTTATTTAAAAAATGGGCTTTAGTATAGGCTGGAATTAAATGAAAAAAATAAGTCATTAGGAATAAAGGCAATGGTCGGTGAATAGAAATACAAATTGGTAGTGAAATCTTTGCCTTGGTGGGGTGACCCCCACAAGTCCCAGCTAAGGTGGGGGACCTGTGCTGTGGCTGGCCTTTTTGCCATATGTAGGTAATCTAGGCCTGGGGAGCAGGGCAAATTAATTTTTACATATTTGGGACATTTTTTTGTTGCCAATCTCTATACCAGGTTGGATGTTATCATAAATTGAAAAAAACATTTGACCTTCACAATTTATCAATCGCACAAATATATACCACTTCACTTTCAGGGGGCTCCACCTTTCATACACAACAATGAAGATTACATTAGTTGCAATTAAATTTCCCTTTACGGGAAGGCGGCCATTTTCCTAATTCGGTGTCTCCAATGTTTTCAGGCGCTATTTTACCACTCCATTTTGGCCCATACAAAAGTTTTGGTGCATTAAAGCTTTTCTATGTTATTGCGCAAAAAAATTTTTTTTTCATCTACGGTAGTATTATCTTTACTCCTTCTATAGATAACTTGGGTTTGTCAGCTGGCTAGTAAAAAAAAATAAATAAAAAAACAAAAAAAAACCACATTCAAAATTTTCATTTCATGTCACCCCAGGTGTTGTTAGAAAAGGTTACGTGCTGGCCAGCGCATTATTACTAGGGAATTATATAAAATCACATAGGGGGAGGGGTGTGACCGGCCCCTTAGGACTTTCTATTACCACCATGAAAGGTGGTTAACAACGCAAGGGAAAGGGGAAGTGGGTACCAATGGGCGTAAAAGTGGGGCCATAATAGTTTTCATTAGCTTCACCTATGGATAATTTCTAACGGCCCCTCCAATTATATTTTGGCCGGTTGTTGAACCACACCAAAACAAATTCAATTATTCCAAATTAAGGATATTTTGGGAAACATGAGTGTTAAGGGTGCCTTTCATACATGCTTTGCGGTTTTTTAGTGCTTTTTTGATGGGGGGAATTTTTTCTTTGGTGCCAGATATTGGGTATAAACAGGCATTTTTTTTTTCTTTTGCCTTTTTCTACACAGAAAAAATACTTTTTTTTTTGGTGGCATTTTTTCAAGAATGCATTCTGCATGTTGATAAATTCCAACCCTTAGGTTGCTTTCATCCCACTAGCGGGGGCCAAGTTTTTTTGGGGCCGTTTTTTAAAACTTGTTTCCTCCAATTTAAAACTTTGCCTTTATTTACCATGCAAGGGTCCTTTCAGGTCTCTAAATTGTTTTTCAGGGGAAAGGTATTTCAAGTTTATAGTTTTATTCAAGGTGTTTTTTGATATTATTGGTCGATACCAAAACCCCAACACTTAATTGGATTTACACTCACACATTTTTTCACCATACACAGTTTCAGATAAGTGGAAAAGACGCTTGCTGGGTAATTTAATAAGGGGAACCATAAATTGGAGGCGGGCAGTAAAAACACCATGGCCCCCACCCATAAACAAGTGGGCCACGGTTTGGAAAAGCAACCATTATAAACATGTGTGGACAAATTTAAAAATACTTGCCTTTATTACCTAATTAAAGGGTTTTTTTCACTTTTTTCCTAAAACTGTTTTGGGAAAAAGTGAGTTTTAAATGTTAGGGTTTTTATTCCCACTCGGTGCGGTTTTTGTTTGTGTTAAAAAAAATATAAAAAATATGTTTAGTAATTCATTGCTGTGCCTTTTGCAACAAAAAAAAACACGCCCAATCAAAAAAATTAAAAAATACACACCAAAATGCACCATGTGAAAAAGCACCCTTAAGGGGCACGTTCACACGGGGGGCTTATTTTGGTGGCACGGACTGCAAGCCGTAATTGCGGCGGGGGCCGTACGGGGCGCCTGGCACTTTTAAAGGGGCTGAAAATTCCAGTTGCCAGGGGGGGCATTTCGGTATTCCTAACCAGTTTTCTCATAAGGAGGAACTATGGAATTTTCCGTCTTTTTCCTTCACCGCTTCAGCGAATCCACCCACAAATCCGCCGGGTGGGGGGAGGGGGAAAGTGTATAATTGGGGGAAGTCTATTGGGGGGCCGGCGGGCCCCACCGCCCCCCGCCCCTTATTCAAGAGCGGCAATTTGTCGGGGCGGGGAGAAATTTTTCCGTTTCCCGCAATTAGGGCTTTGGTATAAGGGGCCGTGTGGGAAAACCGCTACCTTAGTGGTTTGTTTGTAATTCACACAATGGAACTTTTCCACCAACCCACAGTTAATTGATTGCTCGTAACCAACTTTTTCTCAACAATTTAGACAAAACTGGAAAGGATGGCTTTGGGCTGGTAATAAAAAAAATGGCCAGTTTAATTTGGAGCGCAAGTTAAAAAACTGCACCCCAAAATGGGGTTGCGCTGGAAGTGAAAAATAAGCCCCCTCCCCAAATTAAAAATTCAATAAATCCCAAGTCTCTTCACTTGATATTTTTGACCAAAAGAAACCAACCCACCCTTTTTCCTATAATTATTTTTAGGGGCTTTTGGTTTTAATACGGAATTATTTTGCGGGGCACTGTTGTTTTTTATTGCGCCACAAAAAACAGATTTGTTGGCAAATCATTTGGAGGGGATCGAGGTGGTTTAGTGGCATTGGCAAAAATTTTTTCAGGGAAAGCAAAAAAAAAAACAAAAATAAACAGAGCCAAAGTGCAGATTTTTTGCCAATTTTTTTTTTATTATTTTACTTTGGTTGGACATTTTTACAACTGTATTGTGGAAATTGGACAAGTTTCAATCTTTTCAAAGGCGTTGAGTGCTGAAAAAATTAGGGGGAGAACAAAATTCAACATCCATGATTTGGTAGGTGGGGGGGGGCGTATTTATATTTGGGGCTGTCTACCGAGTTAGTGTTTTAAAAAAAAAAAATTGTTTTGGGGGGCCATATTTCAGCCCTACCGAAAATGGTGTATCATAAAAGAAATATTCCATTTGTGAACTTTACCCCTTTAAGGGGGGCATGTCCCCAACTAGCCAAGGGCTTCCATTGGAGGTTTTTCAGGGGGGGACCAGTTTGGCGGTTTTAGAACACCATCTGAAATTCCTGCAATGCAATGGCTTTCCACCATAGGCTTTCATATAGGAAAAAAACTACTGGTTCAGCTGGTCCCCACTGAATAAACTAACTTGTTTTTTTCCCAACGGGCGGTTTTTTTCATCACCACCAGCGGTCACAAAAAAAACCATAGGGTTTTAAAAACATTGTTTCTGGAATTCTGGTTTCCAGGGACTGGTGAAAAAAACTAACTTGGGAGTCCAAATTGTAAAAATCCCCCACTCAAGTGAGGAAGGAGGTTTTTTAGGATGGTATTCAGTTTTTTTTGCAAAAAAAAAAAAAAAAAAAAGTGGAAGAATGATGCCTATATCTAATAGTGGTGGTGTTTTTTTCTAGGGGTTCCTTTTGCACTTTAGAAAAACCCCTTTTCACGAATCCCTTGTGGCCGTATTCCATTCGTTCCTGGTGGTTTTGGGGGGTTCACGCCCCACCTGGGAACGTATGGAGGTATGTCCTGAGGGGACGCGCGAAACATTCTAAGGCTAGTTCGGCAGCGACTTTCGGCCCGGGTGGGTTCAAGCTGTTTTATTTACTAAGGCTGGACAATCCACGCCAGGCGTCGGGCCCCCCGGATTTCCAGGTACCGCTTCGGGGGGGATAGGGGGGGGGGGGGGGGGGCGGTTTTAACCCCCTAAATTTTCGGCGGGGACGAAATTTTCGGGTCGCATTATAATTAAAGGGGATGGAGTGTAGGCAGGGAGGAAGGATCGCTTTCCTCCTGCGTTTCCCTGTTCGGCGGGCCGGGCTAGCAGGCGCACGGATCGGGGCGATCCGTTGCATGCCCTCCTAGCCCTTCTGGAACAGAGGGACAAGCACGGAAGGCAGAGAATTGCATTCCGGGGTTTGTTCTTTGTGGGACGTTTCACGTTTTTTTGCCGGGCCGTGCCCTGCCATTTTCACGTGGGTGGGGACTGGGACCAGTTGTCATAGGAAAATAAAAACCCAGTCATAGGCAAACAATGCTTATGTAACTGGTTTCCTATTGGAATGTGAGAGGGATCTTAATTAATAGGGGAATTTCTCTCCTTCAAAATATAACACTATGGGGTAAAGTAAAAATATTCAAACGTTGGGATAAAAAGTAAAAAAAAAAAGTGGGGGGAAAAATAATCATGTAAAAACACACCAAAAAAACCCCACAAATAAAAATATTAAATAAAAAAAATACTTATCACCCCCGCCCCTTTTTTTTTTCCCCTTTTTACAAAAAACGGACCCAATTCGCCCCCAAATGGATAAATAATAAAAGAAAAGTTAAATCCCCCCATATTTTTGGGTTAATCGCCAACGGTGCGTTTTTAAATCGGACCTTGCCCTATATAAACTGTCATGGTTAAATTAAACCCGTACGTGAAAAAATAACGCCCGGTAAATAAAAAAAATAAACAAAAATAAAAAAATCAAACCAGGAATTAAAATAGAATTATTTTGTTGTATTTTCCCCGGCCTAGGCACATTTAAAATGGATAAAAAAAGCGATCAAAAAAAAACGGCCTTTAAACGCCCAAAAGTTGTACACAAATTTAAACGGTCAGTTCATTCTTGCAAAAAATATTGTCCCTTCATTACT
This sequence comes from Phyllomedusa bahiana, assembly GCA_025379985.1. Classification (NCBI taxonomy): domain Eukaryota; kingdom Metazoa; phylum Chordata; class Amphibia; order Anura; family Hylidae; genus Phyllomedusa; species Phyllomedusa bahiana. The sequence goes on from JAODAL010059419.1 coordinate 9,825, forward strand.
GGGGGGGGGGCTATGTTAAATACAGGAAAATTTGGGTTAAATTGTATATGCTCTATAGAAGATTTAGCGATGCTTTTAAAACGTTTTGTTTTTTACACATATATAAATACACCAAGTTTTCTTTTGTTCATTGTTTTTTTTTAAGGGTGGGGCTTTCAGCCTTAAAAAAAAAATAAATAATAAATACGTTAATTAATAATTAGGGTATAGGCCATTAAAATCGTAGCGGGGCCCAAAGTGTTAAAGCGCTAAAATTTTCCAACTAGATTTTTAAATTGGCATTGGTGGAAGCCCTGTTAACCAAAATAAAAAAATATAATAAAACCCCCCACTTACTTTGGGAATTTTGCCTAGTATTTTTCGTCTACTCTGGCCTTCAAAATATGGATTTTCAAAAAAGCACAGGTATACACAAAAAGCCCTTGTACCCCCCAAAAATGATACTAATTATAAAAAACATCAACCTTCAATCTTGCCATAATTATAACATAGTTCCCTTTTACCCCCACCAAGCTCCATAGTTCAGGGGAAAATATTTTAAATAGTTTATGGCCTTCTCGGAAACTTTGGGGCGATGCATAAAAAAAGACAATATTTTTCCTGGTTGGAATAATAAAGTTGTTTTTGATTGTATTTAACTTAAAAGATAACATTGGTCTTATTCATTTGTTACCGTTTTACAGTGGGTACCGCTATAAAAAAAATAAAAATAAAAAAATAACCCCTACTACCAAGGATTGCTGTTATTTTGTTACTAAATCATTCTACATATATACCTTAATAAAAAGTGAAAAACAACATAGGAATCATTATTGCCAACCGGTCCATATTGGTACTTCCAATAAAATACTTTTCAAAACTCATGTCACGCAAAAATATACTATCAAAAGCCCCCATAACCTCACTGCTCTGGGGCCAACACCTAGGCAAAAAATAAATTAATTTATGTTTTTGGGGAGACGTGTTCTGTATTTGGGGTTCAAAATATTATTTACGCAAATTTTTTTGTATAGGATCGTTATTTTTGTCTTTTTTAAGTTGTAAAAAGTTATGAAATCAGTGAATAAAATATTATTCTATAGTATAATTCTATGATTCCTCATTTGTTAATTTGTTTTACCGGACCCCCCAAATTAGTAAAGTTTATTCACTATCATTTTTAACACTGCACGGGCGGGGTATTGCTGTAAATAATTGGAAACATCTACGCTCAACAAATTTACATTGGGTAGCCAGATATCTGGCGTTTTTTCCCCCCCTCTTTTTCATTTGCCCACACCAATGCTAAAAAAAAAAAAAAACTAAAAACTTATGGAACCCCCACACCTTAGGTGCATCCAAAAATCACAGTTAACAACCACCCCTTGATGGATTGTCCCTGGGATTGTGTGTTTGGAAAAATCCAAAAATGGGGGGCGGGACTGTTCTGTGGGATGGGGTTTCGGGCACTGTTTCTGCTTACTTTTGGAGGGCTTTGGGCTTATTGCGGGGGGTGGGGGGACATGGGCCCCCCACCCAAAAATCTGCGTTCCATAAAAGACCCAAATATGGCGCCTCCTCAATTATTTCGGGGCCTGGCTATGGCGCCCAAAAAAACAATGGGGCAAGTGTACAACTCCCACATGTTAGGGGTATTTGCCGAAAACTTTGGAAAGGGGAAATTGCTTAACAAATAGTGTTTAGTTTTTTTTTTTTTTTCCCAGGGTATTCCTTGTATATATTCAAATATCATTTTTAAGGCTAAACTTATTTGGCAATAATTTATTTTTGCGAAAAAAAAATGTTTTTTTTGGAATATTTTTTCTATCAGCCTTATTGCTAAAAACAAAAATAATTTTGTGAAATTCACGGGGTTTGGGTGGGGGTCTTAATTTTACCATTCAATTGCACCCCTGGGATTATTCCTTAAGGGGGTGTAAGGTTTTCTCCAATTTTGGCGGTTTCTTATTTTAGGGGTGTTTATTAAAGTTTTTTTTTAGCACCTTGGGGTTGTCCCCCCCACAACCTGGACAAATGAGGGCCAATTTAATAAATTTCGGTATTTGGGAATATGAGGGATCCCTTAGAGACTATAGTTGGTCGGGGGGGCTCATTCCTTATTTCTTTGGGGGTTAATGGGTGATGAGCCAAATGTTAATTGTGCCCCGACTTTGGGGCACATATTGGGATATCTCTAAAAAATATACGGCAGGACTTGGGGGGAAAATTGATATAAAAGTTATGGCCAATTTACCTAGTCAAATTTATCCTGTATTTCCAGCTTGGAATAAGGGATAAATATTTGGAATAATCTTGGCAAAATATAAGTGAAATTTGAAATTTTCACCCTTTCCACTTTGGCTTTTTAAATTTCTGTGGATATATTTCTAAAGGGTTATTCAAAAAAACTTATCCTAAATAGTGTTGTAAATACTTCTAAAGGGGTCTAAGGTTTCTCCCAAGTGGGATGGGTGTCCACTTATGGGGGGTATCTAAACAACATGCAGGCCCCTCAAAAAGCCACGGTCCATGTGTGATTACAGGAGGGTGGTTCCCCTAAAAAAAAAAAATGTATATTGGCAAATTTTCTTCCAAAAATGGTTGGAGGAATAAAAAATTAATTTCAAATTTTACTAAAGCCCCTAATGTTCGTAAAAAAAAAAAAAAAAAAGTCCATTTAAAAAAATGTTGCCCCCCACCTATAGTGGTCATATGGGTTAGATGCTAGTTTATTATATAACACCCCTATTTTTTGTGGGGGGGATTTAATTATCTGGTCTTGCCACCGGGGCAGAAATTTTGCAACTTTCAAAAATCGGGCCAAAAATTTTTTCCCACTAATTTTTTCACGAAAATTTTGATTATTTTTCTACATTATTAACAAATAAAACCAAGGGAATTGTATGGATATAAAAATTTTCCTTTACTAAACTTAAAAAACAGCAACCAATGGTTGTTCACGTGACGAAAAAACAATTATCTCTTGAATCACATGGCTTAGGTAAATAGTGTCAAAAAAAAATGTTTATTTCTCCACACATTAACAAAGGCATATGGCCAGTTTTTTTCAAATAAATTTAGGGGCTGTGTTTCAGGGAAGGGTCAAAAAAAATTTAGGGGCTTGGGTCCTTAAGGGGTTTAAATTGTGTCATTTGTTTGGGAAACGGGCTTATTTCGCAAAGAGGAATTTCGGCCAATGCCTGTTAATTTTTACGGGCCGCAATATACAGTTGCGGGGAAACTTTCAGTACAAAAATCCAAAGTTAACTGGACCGTTTTTACAGTGATTTTAAAAATTGGGGGAAATACCGTGTCGTCGTTTTCAAGTTGACGGACCACTTATTTTCCGTCCGGATTGCGGGGGCCGGCGGATTTGCAAAGCAGGCAATTCCCGGGCCTGCATAAAACCAATGGTTGGAATGTGAATTATTTTCCGGGGGGGGGGACGGGATTCTCCAAATCCGACCTATTAAATGGATATGGGGGGGATGGATGGAATTCCGTCAGGGGGAAAATCAGTTCCCAAATTAACGTGCCCTCCACTTGTGGGGGGGGGACCACTTATTTGAAATAAAAACTGTTTTTGGCAACTGATTTCGGAACAGTATTTTTACGTTCAGGAAAATTCAGCCGTGTGAACATTAGCCTATAACACAGGGGAGGTCACCTTGCAAGCTACTTCAGGGTGGAATCGGAGAGTCATATAATATCCTCTTTTTGCCTAAAAAAATAAAAACAATAATTTTTTTTATTGCTTGTTAACCATCTCACATTTTGTGGCTCTTAAAGTGAAATAAAAAACGTTGGGCGTGGTTTGTAACTTCCCATTGTTTTAAATAAAATTGTGGAGATTTAAAAACAAAAAAAAAAAAATAAATTCACATTTGGTGTTTTCTAGGGCACCCAGTTCAGGTATATTTGTACTTGTAACTCAGTACACTTTTTTCCAGGCTTGAAATAAACAAGGGGGACCAAAAACCGCTGGGAAAACCACTGAAAAAAACAAATAATCTGGGGGGACCAGTTTTTTGTGACAATACAATAATAAAAAAAGTCCAAAATAAACCGGGTTGTAATAGAAAACGGTTCCCAAGCTGAGGTCAAAAACCAGGGAACTTGGTTTTTTGTCCATTTGACCATCTAAAACGCAACCTTTTTACCTGTTTCGGCTTGCAGAAAAGAAGATGGTACCTGCATGGTTTTTTTTTCACTTTAACCAGCCCGTTGTGCTCAATTTTTCCGCCGGTTTTTTTTTTTTCAGGCGGTCTTCAAAAATATTGCAAAAATCCGCCTGAATAAAAAAAAAAAATAAAAAAAAAAAAACGTCCGAAAAAAAACCCCGTGCATGTGGGAATAAAATGCCACTTAGGGCTTTTTTAACATTTCCCCCACCAGTGGGTTTTAACTGCATGGGGGCAGGGGTGGTTTTTGTAAACCTAAACTACAAATTTTTTTTTTACAACTGAAAATTTAATTGTATCAAAATAACCCACAATATGGAGAAGGAAATGGAAGCAAATAATTAAAAAACATAAATCAAATAAAAAAAGGAGGGCTTTACTACTGAATCCTTGGGGTTGGACCAGGTGCCCCAAAACACCTGTTCCCAACAGGAAAACCCCCGCTTAAACAATGCCAAAAATCAGGAAGGGGTTTCCACCAGGGTTGGAATTTACTTAATTAAAGATGAATCACTCCTTACCCACCTCCTTTTCCTGTCCATGAAAGGGAGGTGGCCCTACCCTAAGATCACATTGTTCGAAGGGGTTGTTTGCTAGTGTTAAAGGTGTCAGTGTGAATGTTTAGCCTTTTGGTTTTTTTATGTCTCACTGCAGATCCAAGTTATGATAAATTGGATTTAATTTAATTGTGTCCCATAGCTACACCCAACGTTGGGGACTATTTGTTTTATGATTGTTTATAAAAATTTTCTATACAAGAATCCCACAACTTGCCACATCAAAACAAATGAAATGGTTTTTACATTGGGCATTAAAATGGTTGCCAAAAGTGGGTTTTTCCTGTAGTCCTAGGGGACATTTGCCAATATGGGGGGAAGGTATTATAGGATGGGTCAATTTATAAATGTGTTTGTTTTTGAACTTTTGGTTCCTGAAACAGCCCGGGCCCAATCCAATTAGTTAGTGGTGTCAACCAATTAGCTGTTATCAACCAGGCACCAGTTTGCTAAAATTTACATAAAAACAGTTATTGGATTGATGTCCAATATAAAAAGTTTTTGTTTGCCAGGATGGGGTGTTAATAAGGTCACCACTCACCTCATTACCATACCCCTGGGGTTTGGGTGTGTGAGTTTGGCCTTAACCTATTTTAGTTTTACAATTTGCTTCCCCTTTGTAGGGGATAACTTTCCCATATTTTGGTTTTGTTGTTTTGCTGGCTGTGGGTTCCTTTTTTAAGGGAAACAATTTTTTTTTCTAAATATAGTTGGGCAAAAAAAAAAACCCATTAAGGACCCTGTTTTCCAACACGGCTTTAAAATGGTCCATATTTCGGGGTCGTATAAATTTACCGGCGCCGAAGTTTGGCGCTAAATTACGGTGCCTGAAAACGGCCCAATTCCATTACGGTAATCCCCACAGTTTTCTCATTGTGTAACTTTTGGGGATTTTACGTCTCCTCTCCCCTGCTCGGCGGGGGTATATTTGGCACGGGGGGCGGGGGGGAGTTATGTTGTGACCATGTGGGGAATTTTTACCAAGGCGGCGCGTAATTATATTATTGGGCAAGGGTTTCAATGGGTTGTGGGCGAAGTTGCCGGCCCCCCGACCTATCTCCCACGCCTTTCCCAGGGCCCGGGCCACCGTTTCCACAACGGGGCGTTAAATTGCACACGGGGGTAATTTACGTCCCGCTGTTATTAGGCCGTATTTCCGTGGATAAACATATGGCCCAAAGGGGTTCAGTGGCACACCACTGTTTTTGTTATTTTGCACGGAAGGGGGGAACCAGATCCCATTCTTGGACAGGAAGGGAGAATGGCATTTGCGTTAATGCCTAAGGGGTCACCCCAAATCCTCAAAAAAAGCCCCACCAATTATCTTTAGCATTTGACCAGGTTGATTTAAATTATTATTATTCAGGTTGCAATTCTTTTGTTGGGGTATATCCCTGGGAAAAATCTACAATGACCTGTGGGGGGGTGGGGTCTTGACGGGAATGGGAGTATTGGGGGAAAAATCACTGCGGTTAAACATGTTCATTGGACCTATGTAGGGTGGGGCGGGAAAAATGTTGGGGCCCATACGTTACATTTTGAACCAGTGGGGGTCCGCTTTTTACACTTTCCAATTGCTTATTATTGTTGTTTAATGTTTAATGGGTGGGGTGGATGGCAGGGGTGCTGCCACATTTTATAAAAAATAAACTTGATAAAGTATTGTTGTTTTTTATACAAGTTCCACAGATTTTTTAACGGGATCGTATGTCCAATGGGTTAAATAACAGTTTGTCCTTTAGGTTGTTTGTTTGCCCATGTTGGCCAACTCAATTTAAACATTTTGTATTTTTTTACCATTCATTAAAATAAAATAATTTATGGGAAAACAAAAAAAAACTTTCACCAATCAATTTGCAGGGGGGGGGGTAAACAGGTTGGGGGGACCCTGGCCAATAGATAAACTTTGTAAAAAAAAAAAAAAAAATAAAAAAGGGGGATTGGGGTCAAAAAACGTATGCTCCACTAACACAGTGCAACAGGTTGGGCATACGTTTTATTGTATACGTTATGTATGTTTTGATGGACAGTCAAAAGCAGTGTGCCCATTGAGCCATATAGTAGAGGGGAATTTCTTGGTGCGAGGTTGTTCTTTTTTTGGCAAGAAATTTTCTACCCGTTTATTTAATTTGCTGTGTTTTTTCAAGTTACGGGACCCCCCACAATTGTGCTGCAATGCGCCCAAAATGCGCCCCGCTATTACAGTAATTCACAGCTCTCACAGAGCTATGAATGTTATACCTTTTCCCCGAAGTGTATTGAATGCCGGGTGAAAGTAGTGCATTTATGGGGATGATGGAAATCAATGGGGACAACCACCCCCTGCCTTTTAGAATTACATGCTGGCTAGCGCATACTTCTAAAACACCTAGCATACGCTGTGTGAACATATCCTATCTCAGTAAAAAAAAGTATCAAAAAGGACACCAAAAAGCGCTCTGTGATTTTTTTATGCTGTATATTTGCTGTATATTTCTGCAAAAAAAGCATCCAAAAATGCACCAAAAACACACCACAACAGAGATTTTTTTTGCAGAAATACACTGCAATTAATGTTGTTCATTTTTTAAAAAGAAAAAAAAATGCTCCATGTGAAAGCACCCTAAAGGGCCGTTCACACGGCTTATTGCAGCCTTATTGCATGCCGTATTTGCGCTGCAATACGTCTGGAATCTGTCCCAGCCATTACGGTAATCCACAGTTCTCATAGGGGAAACTTTTGATTCCGTCTTTTCCACCCGCTGGGCGTGATCCGCCGGAAGGGAAGAAAGTGACATGTTCATTATCCCGGTGGGATACGCGCCGTGTATAATGAAAGTCTCTGGGGCCGGCGGGCAGCGCCCTTGCCCCGCCCCTTACTCAAGCCAGAGTTGCGGGCAAAATCCGTCCCGCAATTACAGCTTGAATAATCCGTGTGAACTAGCCCTAAGGCCATGTTCACACGGCTTAAAATGGGCCATATTTCGGTCCGTAATTACTCGCCGAAGTGCGCCAATTACGGCCCGAAAACGGCCCATTCTTTTACGGTAATTCACAGTTCTCATAGAGAACTAGGATTACGTCTCCTCTCCCCCCCCGGCGAAGCCGCGGGCGGAGATAATTGACATTTCAACTTTTCCTAGCGGCGTTATACGCGCCGCTAGCAGTGATTGTCTATGGGCCGGCGAAGTGCCGGCACCCCCCTCCCCCGCTCCCGCCCCGCCCCCGTCCACATGGCGTAATTGCGGGGCGTAATTACGCCCTGCAAATACACCGTGTGAACATAGCCTAAGGGTCCATCCACAAGGCAAAGTTTTTGGTCGGATTTTCAGATGGTTTTTGTATTTGAAAACTATCTTAGAAGCGACAGTCAACCATTCCCATAGACTAATAGAAAATCCGTTTAGCAGTCCACACTGAACGGAGTTTCTGAAGGACGTTTCTTTACACCACTGGCAATCCGAAAAACTTTCAACATGCACAATCTTCCGGACAGATTTCGGGCGGAAGATGTGCATTTCAATGGTTGAGGGGGACGGCGAATTCACAAACCGGGACAGAACCATCCCCCAAAACAAAACAAACTAAGTCAGAATCCAACCTGGATTTTGTCACAGCCGTGTGGATGTACCCTGACAGGGCTGACACCCATAGGTTTGGCCATATGTTTTTTACTATGTAGTTTATTAACTTTGTTTGCATCTTTGGTCCATTGAATATTTCTATAGTTTTCCAGTGATGAGTCTGTTGTTCAGAAAAAGGGTGTATTGGAATTTGGAAATGAAGCTTGTGTATTCTAGTTCTATAACTATGGTATTATAGAAGGCTATCCAGGGTGAAGCATTTATGCGTGGTTTCCCTTTTTGGGGTGTTAACGTTGTTGAGGGAAAGGCTATAGGAACAAAATTGGGTGAGATGAGGTTTATAGAACTTTATTGTATCATTTACTTATATAGGGATATGCCAGACCTTATTGTGAATATTTTTGCCCCTGGACCTTTATCTGGACTTTTTGTGAGTTTGTCCATATTTTTTTGTACGGTTCACAATTTGTTGATGATCTATTTTAAAGACTTAATAATTAAAAATTCTGTTTTAGTGGGAGTAATTTTCTCATCTGTGAACCAGTAAAGGTATGTTCACACGGCTTATTTGGACGCTGTTTTGAACAAGGTTTTCAGAGCATTTCCTTGCCTAAAACAGCGTCCAAAATGCCCCAAGTTCATTATGTAAAACCTCATTGTAGTTCACACACGACGAGGTTTTTATGCGCTTCTTTGGAATCGCTGAAAAAGAAGTGTCATGTCAATTCTTGAATTGTGTTTTAGGTGCGTTTCTCGGAGCGGTTTTTGACGCGTTTTTGGAGCATTTTACCTCTCAGTTTTTGACCTTGCTATTAATTTGTATGGGAGAAAACCTTGTTAAAAACCTCACCGAGAAACCCCTCTAAGGCTATGTTCACACGGCCATCTGCGGGGCGTTAAATTTAGTCCGTAATTACGCGCCGAAGTGCGCAAATTAGGCTGAATCTGTCCCAAATAACTACCCGGGAATTCCACAGTTTCTATAGGGGAACTATGGATTACGTCTCCTCTCCCTGCTCGGCGAATACGCCAAGGGGGGAGATAAATTCCCCAATGTCACTTTCTAGCGGTGTATACGTGCGCTATGCAGTTGATTCTCTATTGGGCCGGCGAGGTGCCGGCCCCCCCTCCCTCCCCCCGCTTTCCCCCCCCCCCCCGCCACTCGGCGTAACTGCGGGGGGTAATTACGTCCCGCAGTTAAGCCGTGTGAACATAGCTTAAAGCTTCTTCTGAAGAAGTGTGTTTCAGGCTTTGGGAGCGGATACGATCCGAAAACCGCTTAGAAAACTACTTCAAAATCAGCCGTGTGAACATACCATAAGGCTTAGTGCACACCGCATTTTTTTCAACACATGACGAATCCATTCTGACGCAGGTAAAAACGAATGTGTTAACATGTTCATTGACTCCTATAGGTGGACGGATGTGCTAGGTGCATTGGCATAGTGTCTGTTTTTACACTTTCCGTCAAATATGCGTTTAATTTTAATGGCAGGAGGGGGGAGGATGCAGGGCGCTGCACTTTTTCAAGCTGAAAAAAAAAACAAATATATTACAGTATATGTATTTTTACAATGTATGTCAATGGAAAACAAATCCTAGTGTTTGTATCAGTCATAAAATATATAAACAAACCTATCCAACCAAATTGCAAGGAAAAAGTGACAGCCAATAGAAAAACTAGAAAATGAATAAAATGGATGTCAAATGTCTGCTCCAAACAGTGAACGTTTGGCATACGTTTAATGCCTATGTTATAATGTACATGTTTTGACGTATGGGCAGTGTGCACTAAGCCTAAGTAAGCTTTCATGTTTCTGTGATTTATAATAAAACCACCTGAATTCAACAAAAACGTGTAGTAACACGATGTGTGAACCCAGCCTTAGTGTGGCATGTAATCTGATTCTCAATATCAAACTATTTTCTGAATCTGAAAAAACGTTGTTGTTAGCGCAAAAGCGGCAACAATAATACTGGCCACATGAACGGCAAAATAAAAATGTTTTAATTCTCTTTTAAGTGTAGTGGTTTTATGACTGAATTGATAACTGTGGGTGCCACCAGATCGTCCAATGTTTTAGCTTTCCTAAAATCTAAGTTTGGTTGAACTGGTGGAAATTCTCAATCAATTTATCCTGCCTGAGGAAAGGCAAGCAGTTGTATATCATTCTCTATGTGATTATGATATTGAGTGATAGTAGGTAACTGAGCAATTCTCTGTCTAAGACCATGTTCACACGGCGTATTGGGGCGCATACAGTACGTGCCGCAATACGCCGGGTGTTTTGGAAGCACGCGCTGGCTAGCGCATACTTCCAAAGCACAGGGGGGCGACCCCCGGCCGGCCCATTCAAATTCATTGTCAGTGGCGCGTAAGCGCCGCAAACAATTGATATGTCACTTCTCTCCCTGGGTGTACGATCTGATCAACCGGGGAGACAGATTGTTCAGACTCCAATACGCTGACAGCAAGTTTGAAGTTCATCAGGCCCATGTAATAATGGAAGTCTGCATTAAACTGTAAACTTACTTCGTAACTTGTCAGATAGCGACAACTCGACTGCTCCGGGGTGTTTGAAGAACCAAAGGGGTTTTATTCCAGGCTGGGAAACTTGTAGTTTACACCAAAGTAGTAGGTGAAAAGATGATAAAATTTTTCAGGTTGGTGCAGAAATTAAGGATACAATGCTTCAGTCAGACAGAAAGATGGAGAATGCTAGGAGGAGGGAGGAGCTGAATACCTCAGAGCACACATACAGGAAGATGAGAGGGACAAACTTAAAACAATGCAAAGCAGTAATAGAAATTACAATACTGGATATGAACCATGAAGTCATGGGACATGACACTCCCCGTCTGAAATCTTTACATTTCACTATAATACAATATAACAAATGTTCTCTGAAAACCCGTAAGAAAGAGAAAACATCAAAAATATCAACAGTTAAAGTCTAGATAATATTCTATCACAGTACATTCCGAAGAAAGAAATCCCAAAGGGAAACAAAACCCAAGAGAAACCCATTTCGGATTGGGGAAGCCGCAACATTGCCAACACTTCCACCAACCCATTGTAAATCCAGTGTTACATGTTATAGGAATGGTCCAGCTGCAGTTCCTGATAGTACACGTCCTTCTTCAGGTGTCAGCTTCCTTGGCAAGGAGAAGAACCAAATCATAACTGGCTTCAGTGGGTAGTGAACCAGAGTCCTGAAACAAGAAACTTGGAGGAGTCACCCACATGTGATCAATGAGACCCGAGGCAGGGGCACATCTTGTTCCACGATCAGCTGGATTGAGGTCAGTTTGGGATGTAATGCCCCGTTCAGGGGCGGAGAAGCTTCTGATGCTTCCCAAATTTTTGCAAATTTTCACATAA
>JAODAL010059420.1:0-21486 GCA_025379985.1 Phyllomedusa bahiana
TTTTCAGGAAAAAACAAAAATTTATTGGTTGCCTGCAGGTTTGCTACGATATTTGTTACAACTTTCTGTAAAGAAAATAGTTTTACAACAAGTAGATAAGTATAATGACAAAGATGCATCAAATTTATAACAGCAACATGTGCTCAGCTATTTTAACTTTTCAGTATTCAGTAGCAAATTTCAGTGGTTAACACTGGCCGTTAGGGACTGGGAACCAAGAGAAAGCGGGAGTGGAAAATTTATATGCAAATTTTTATATTTTTATGAGGATCTGCAGGAAAACAGGGAAATGTTTCAGTTATTATATGGAACTTTATTAACCCAAAGGTTTCATACAATATGGAAATAAGTGGAAATGTACAGTGGTCAGTTATGAACATTTAAAAATCACTTTTCCACAGAGTTCTTCCATTTTTAATTAATAAAAAAGTCTTAAACTAGCAAATTTAGCTTTGTTTAAAAATTTTCGGATACGTGAGTGAATTTTATTAAGGCAAATTGCTCCAGGATATTGGCATATATTCTTTATACCAAATGTATAATTTTTTTTTTTATAAACTTCTGTGCATCGTCTGACAAAAGAGGTGTGATTTCCAAATTTTTTTGAAAGGGGGTGGGGTTTTTAAAAGCATTATGTGAAGTCAATTAATAGCACTAAGGTCAAATAATAGCACTAAGTAAGCCAACTAATAAATGGTGCAGTCTTAAGACACTTAAACTCATTGATTTATAATAACTTGATAAATCGGTGTTTTTTAAGCTAGGGGCCCTTTAAAACCCTGTTTGGGTCTAAAACTACTTTTTCCCATAGGTTACAGGGGCAAAGGTGGTTTTAGCCTAAACAGTTTCATACATGTGGCCCCAGGTTTTCTTTTTTTAAGTTTTTTGCAGTATTATAAAATCATCCCCCCCTATATTTTATGATATCATATAATATATGGTCTCCCTCTTAAAAATGTACTTTTTCCTTCACCAGATACTGCATCACAATCTTATGAGGTTTCTCCAATTTGGCCTGTGGTTTTTTGGCATTTCAAGTTACTAGGCCCCGGGTTAAAGAAAAAGTTATATCCTTCTTTCCGCACTTTGTCCCCTTACCAGACTACCTCCATACTATAGCAGAAAGAAATAACTTTGAATAATTATCTCACAATTAAAAACATATTTATAATACTTAAGGGAATGTCTAGAATGTTAGAAAAAAAGTCTGTGTCTTATAGTCCGGTGCGTCTTATAGTCCAAAAAATATGGTAGGTGTCAGATCCCCCTCTATTAAACTAAAAAACTAATCCCATATTTTTTTGTTTCTAATCCCTTATCCTTTTTTTTATTGGCATTATCCTCTGCTATCATTCATTGTTCTGCTTGAAGGTTCTGTGTTATATATTTTCTCAGAAGATTTTTTTTATATAGACACCTCTTTATATTTTGTTTACATGATGATTTTGTATCCTGGACCTCTACATTTTGCATTGCAGGTGCTGTAAAATAATTTTGGGATTTATATACTTTGTGTCTTCTTTGCTATTCACGCAGATAGGATCAAGGTATAATTGTCCCTTTGGCCTTTTTAATTGTTTTTTTAACAAGATATTGGTCTCTTTTTTTCTTTTCGTCAATAAAATATTTTTATGGGTGTGTACGAATTTATAAAGCATGTCTTTTTCTTGTTGGTTTAGGTTCCCTCCATTGGCCCACATATAGATGCATTAGTGTGTGTGTATAATGTGAGTATTGTAATATGGTTTTATGAAGTTTGGAGGTGTCCTATTATTTAATATGGTATTAACCTTTCAGGCTTAGTGTTTTAGCTTTTGTTGATCTTCCATTTAAGTCCGTCACTGACGTTGTGTTTAAGTAACACCTAATGCATCAAAATTTACCATCCATGAGAAACACTAAATTATCACATTTATACGTTTTCTTATATCAATTAAATTATATTAATTATATCAATTAAAAATTAGGTTTTTTACAGAAAAACTTTATTGAATAGTAAGCTTTTATCAACTTAATAAATTTACCATTATTCCACATGAGACGTTTTGGATGTCAGTAATAAGGGCCTTGTCATTCTAAAAATGCAATGAAAAGTAATTAATGTTAATTCATGTTTTATTCTTTAATCTGAAATCAAATATACAGACCAATGTACTTCAATAACTTTTAGGTTACACATTATTATTCTAGTGCTAAGATAAATAGATCATACTATATACAGATGTATATATATATATATATATATATATACACTCACCGGCCACTTTATTAGTACACCATGCTAGTAAGGGTTGGACCCCTTTTGCTTTTAGAACTGCCTCAATTCTTCGTGGCATAGATTCCACAAGGTGTTGAAAACGATGCTAAATTTTGGTACCAAGGGGCCCAAAGAGTGCCAAAAAAGATTCCCACACCATGACACCCCCACCACCACCTGAACCGTTGATACAAGGCAGGATGGATCTATGCTTTCATGTTAGTTGACGCCAAATTGCCTGACCCTACCATCCGAATGTCACAGCAGAAATCGAGACTCATCAGACCAGGCAACGATTTTTTCCCAATTTTTCTACTTTTCCAATTTCGATGAGCTTGGGCAAATTGGAGCCTCAGTTTTTCCCGTTCTTTTGCTGAAAGGAGTGGCACCGGTGTGGTCTTTTTGCTGCTGTAGCCCATCTGCCTCAAAGTTCGCCTACTGGTGCATTCAGAGATGCTCTTCGCCTACCTTGGTGGGAACGGGTTGGCTATTTGAGTCACTGTTGCCTTTCTATCAGCTCAAACCAGTTGCCCATTCTCCTTTTTACCTCTGGCATCAACAAGGCAATTCCCGCCCACGGACTGCCGCTTACTGGATGTTTTTTCTTTTTCGGACCATTCTCTGTAAACCCTAGAGATGGTTTGTGGGTGAAAATCCCAGGAGATCAGCAGTTTTGAAATACTCAGCCCAGCCCTTCTGGCACCAACAACCATGCCACGTTCAAAGGGCACTCAAATCACCTTTCTTCCCCATACTTTATGCTCGGTTTGGGAAATGCAGGAGATTGTCCTTGACCATGTCTACAATGCCTAAATGCACTGAGTTGCCGCCATGTGATTGGCTGATTAGAAATTAAGTGTTAACGAGCAGCTGGACAGGTGTACCTAATAAAGTGGCCGGTGAGTGTATATATTATAATATATTATATTATATATATATATATATATATATATATATATATATATATATATATATATATATATATATATATATAAAGATATCTCTCTATGTTTTTGTTTATCCCTATAAAAATAAATATAACACAATATTTAAAACATCTGAATGTTTACTTTGGTGACATTTTCACATTTTCATAAGACAGAGACCATCGGAGAAATTCTTGGACTGATTCTTTGTTTAAATCTAACATACTGCACTGTACCGTGTTATCTTAGCTATTAACTAGGCATCTCCTGAATATCTGCGCAGTCTGTAGATTGCCATGGGTATTATAGTTGAAGTAAAAATGCAGCATCATAGGAATGCAGATATTCAGAATTAAAACTTACCAAAAAGTCTTTCAAGAAAGGAATGTCATCCTAAAAAAAATATAATTTTTTTTATTGTGCATGAATTTACAGATTTGTGAAAGGAGAAAGACATATGCATTTATGGTAAAAAATGTTATTTTAGTTAGCTACTTTTACTGAAAGGGCTATCCACAAAGATTCTTTTTTTTTT
The DNA here is from genome assembly GCA_025379985.1 of Phyllomedusa bahiana. NCBI lineage: Eukaryota > Metazoa > Chordata > Amphibia > Anura > Hylidae > Phyllomedusa > Phyllomedusa bahiana. The sequence goes on from JAODAL010059420.1 coordinate 3,719, forward strand.
TCAGTAGAAACAGTGCCACTTCTCCTCTTGGTTTGTATCTGTAGGGGATCATCAATACTAGACAGCCCATGGACAGATGCAGATTCTTTTTATTGAAACTGGACAACCCTTCCAAGACAGTTTTACTTTAATTTGTACAACACTATTGGTTAAAAAAATTTTTACACTGGGGTAATGTGTGGCACTAAATATACTCTAGGGGGGCAGAGTTTCCCCTTGGGGAGAGCATGGATCGGCAATGATGCCAAAAGGCGTTGCTGCCTAGAAAGGGGGTGTGTGGATCCCAGCGCTGCAAATGCACTAGGAACAAAGCTGTAGTTAACAGCTCTGTTCCTGGTGAAGTCTCCAGGGATGGCAGGGACCATAGAAAGCCTCCAACCCCCACCTTTTAATCCTTTGATTGCTGTGGTTCCTGACTGCAGCATAAGCAAAGATGATTTGCATGCTCCATCGGGTCACCAGGATTCCCGATGCCAGATGGGGCTTGGGGGGAGGAGGAATGTCTATACAGTCAGCCCTGAGGACCAAGTGTAGACCCACTGCTGTCTGCACAGTAAGTCTGCTGTCAGGGCGCACTGTGTGCTGCCCTGACAGAAGCCTGTGTCATACCAACACGTAGTGTAATGTATTATCATATAGAAGTATACTAATACATTACTAAGTGTAAAAAAAAAGTGTACAATAGTTATCCCTTAATGAACTAAAAAAACAAAAATGTTTGGAAAAAAATAAGTAAAGTAAATATTTAATTAAAAAATTGTTTATACATTATACATACACAAAAAAAACCTACACAAACCACCATAATAACCTGTAGAATTAATGTAACATGTTATTTACTGTGAAATGTGAATAGTGTAAAAAATAATTAAAAAACAAATGGAGAAAAACAGAGTTTTAATTTCATGCTGAAAAAAAAGTGCAGTAATTTACATGTAAACTCAAACTACACAACCCAAAAATACAACTTTTCCCATATAAATAAGTCCTTATACAACTGCATCATTAAAAAAAATGTAAAAAAAAGTTATAACTGTTGAAACGTAAGAAGGTAAAAACTAAAAAAAAAAAATAGTTGTCATTAAGGCCTTTTGAGGCCTGGTGCTTAAAGGGGTTGTCTCGCTACAAAGAATAGCTTTCAAATTGTAGGGAACACAAAATAAAGACATTTTCCAAATATATTGCTTTGTTCCTCTGTTTTCCCTAAGGAGATATAAGTGAATTTATGACCTCCCTGGCTATTTCAGTTCCCTCAGTAAAAGAACTTTAAACAAATCTCCCCTGCTGTTTGTTCAATGAGATAACAGTGAGTGAGTCATCACACAGGTCAGGGCAGTGTCCACAGTGTCCATGCTGCCAGGCAGTAAAAAGCTTGATTTATCTCAAGTAAACAGAACTGTAATTAGGGCTTTTGTTAGAGGGATCAGATAAGAAGTCCTGTGAGCAGTTTGAGAAGCTAATCTGATCTAATTAGCAACTGAACAGGCACTGAGCTGTACAAGCATGGAATTTATGCAAATTAGTCAGTCTGAACCAGCAAGTGACAGAGTATTTCATTCATGCATCCTTTGAAACCCTGTAGGGAGACAACTCCTTTAAGGGGTTAAGTCACATCAGACCTATTAAAGAGAATCTGTGACATTTCCTGACCATAGGTGGCACCAAAGACCCAGCTTTCTTCCCTAAAGTATATTTGTAAAGTGAATGTACTATGAAGTTGAGAAATCTATAAAGTGAAATTAAATCCTGTTAAGACTGAAAGCCAATAAATCAAAGGTCTGGTTCACAGACCTGGTGGCATTTATTGGATATATATACAGTAATCTTTAAAAGGACACAGTTGTGGTTAAATTCTACTCACCAGGATTTTTGTCACTTTTGCAATGATGCCATTCTATTTAAAAACATATAAGTAATGAGTAAGAAATGAAATGTACGAAATTTTAACAAAAACATGATACATTTATAAAATAGCGGTTTATAACAAAGTACATTACAAATAATAAATCGTTTTATGTGACCGTTGTCATTTATGCAAAAAATAAAAATGGAATCTCAAGCCTACATAGCAGTAGTATAAGGATAGGTTCACTTAGGTTTGCCTAGAAGAGAAATTAAATAGAACGCCCAGCTTAGTCTGTCTCCATCCTACTGTCATGTAGCTTGTGTGAACATACTCAGGACTATTTTTCACAATACCAGCAACATTAGTACAAGAGAAGGAAATGTTAGATATATTTACCCTTTCTTATTTATACAGGATGAATAGACAATGGGGAGACTTGGCTTTACTCCCCACAAGGGTGATAGCAGGAAGGTAGGAAAGCAGGAACTAACAACAGGTAGCACCATTAAGGATGTTATCATGAGGACCTTCTGATCTGTGTGTGCTTCAAATACTACAAGAGCCAGTTGTCCTATTTTAGTATTAGAACTTAACTAATACATAGTAGTAGTTTTGTTGTTATTGAATGTTTCAGCTGGATTATTGAAATGATGTGCAAACTTATTGAGTTACATTTGCTGTATACAATATCTTACAATTGTGGCTCTAAATTTGTTAGGCAAGTCAATGTCGGATACGATGCTTGGTTTACTGTTGAGTGTCTGGTCTAGATTATTCTATTTAATTATCTGTTTCAGTAAAATGTTACGATTCTGTGTATAGCGATAAATTTGTTTATTCATAGAGTTATATATTGTCTTACCACAAAGGCAAACAGGACTTGGGCAACTTCATCCCCAATCTGCTCAGCGTTTTGAAGGGTGACTGTCTGCAACAGAAGTTGAAATAAATGTTAAAGGTTTTTCTTAACATAAATAAGCATTAGGCTGTTTATTGGCATTATTTTTCTTCACAAGTTACACATATAAATAAATGCTAAATTTTCAGGAGCAAAGAAACTACTGTGGAAACCCCTACATTGTATGTAAACCACAAGCACAGGGTACCATAGTCAGGGTGGTGTAGTGATATTTGAGTGGTGTCCTACAGACTTTGTAACATTGAAGGAGTTGTCCAGGTAATAATTTTATATTTTAAGTAGTATACTGTAGCCCTATGAAAATCATAAAAAACGTATATTTACCTCTCCCTTCACCTTGGATCCATGTGCTTGTCCTCACGATCCACTGGTCTTCTGTTGTTTTCTAGTCTTCTGTTGAATGGGGTGTCTCTGTTGTAGCCACTGATTGCCTGCAGCAAGCCCATGCCACTGGCTAACATCACTGTTTCGAAGTAAGTTCTCCAAATGGTGATATCAGCCAATGGGATCACTGCAGCCAATAAATGGCAGTAGGGGCGCCCCATTCGACTAAAAGATAACCTAAGACCAGTGGAGTTGTGAGGACAGCACAATATTGGATCCAAGTTGAGAGAAGTTTTTTTTTTTTTTTTATAGAATAGCAAAATACTATTTAAAAAAAAAATATTATCTAGACAACCACCTTAAATAACTAGGGAGTAATGGTCTGAATGTCATGCTTAAAAAAACTACTTGATGAGGTAAAATTGGCTTGTATTCCACTGTATTTATTGGTGGGTGTAACATTAAGTAGGCAAAATGTAATCTACACATTCCAATCATAATTTGGATGTATGCTTTTAATATATTACTGCTTCAAATTCTAGAATTAGAATTTTTATAATTCTAATAATACAACTGTGAATAGTCATTACCACATGTGTGCCAAGAATGTTGTCAATGGTGCAGCCAACTTTGCCCTGAAAAGAAAAAAGGTTCATTAGTATTTAACTGCAATTATTATAATCAAATTATGGCAAAATGTGTAGTGATGTTCTGCACAGAATATATTTTCTACTTTTTTTTCCACTTACTAAATGGGGAAAAATAATTTTGGTGCAAGGACTGACTTGTCCACTTGTATAATGGTGAGAAAACCACCAAAGTGGTATCATAATGAGAATAGTAGATGTTAAAAGCTATTATTACTACAAAACAGAAAATTCTTCTATGCAACACACAATTATTACTTAAAGTAGACACTTATATAATTGTCCATTTTAGAAAACATTATTACTAAGCTCTGATATCTACTATGAGTTATTGATATATAGTGATTCTTGTGATTTACATTTTGGGTTGAAATCCATTAAATATCCAATTCTTTAACTGAAAATGACTACATCTTTCATAAGAATTCTGTTGAACATGCCATGATTGTTGGCTACTATGCATAGCTAAAGTAAAACTGCGATAATGTAGCAAACACACATAAAAAAATTATCATAAAACATACCAAAAGTACATTCACTTCATCCAGGAAAGCTTGAAACAAAGCTGCATTGTTATTGGCCTTGAAAGATATAAGAATATGAATATATTGAATATAGATGCATTTAATACTAATCATAAAAAGAATACCATTTACCAGATTACTGAAACTAAGAGCCGTTTACACGGCACAGGACAAATACCGGTCGGTTTATCCGACTGGTATGTGAACTGTTTTCATGCCATGCACACGGCCGTAGGGGGCGGCTTTTCTCCGCGATTAGCAGGAAAAAAAACTCCTCCTTCCCATAGACATGTTTTTCTGCTGCCTGAAAACCGGACGGAAGAATGAACATGTTTTATGTTTTTTGGACCGCCGGCGGTCTGGAAAACCGCCGGGCGGAGAACCCATGCAGTGTGGACTGCTGTGCAGGTTTTCCATAGAGGCCAGTGTAAAAAGTTTTCACCCGGTTTGCAGACAGTTTTCAAAAACGAAAACCATCCAAAAAACCAGGTGAAAACCAGTGCTTCAGGGACAAGCCCTTAAGTGACAGAAAGAAAGAAATACAGAGAGAAAGGAAGAAAGTCTCAGAATGTCTCAGAGGTGTCAAACTCCTTTGAGAACCAAATCAGGTCATTATAATTATAGTTGACCTCAAAAGGCTATTGGATGGCCTTAGAAGATGGTTGCGGTGCCTGAGCAGGGTTGTCAGAGCTGTGCCACCGCTTGTGTTTTACTGTACAGAACAGTGTGAAGGTGTGTGCTGGAGCTCTGAATCCAAGATGGTGCCTGCTCCCTGTACTAATGCCAACACCTTTGCCAAGTATTGGCTGCATCTTCCTGCATCAAGACCTTGTCTATCCCTGATTTCTTTGTCTAAGCTCTCAGGGTCCACATAAACTGACATGGCAGACTGAATAAGACCCACTGGCCTTGAGTTTGATGAAAGTGTACCAGAGGTTGTCAGTTACTAGTAGCTGGTGCTATAGATAAAAATATATTCAGTTCTTAATTTGTTATTCATTAATTCGTAACTGCTCCTCTGTACTCTGTCAGCTATGTTATTCAAGATCTCAGAATGCAACTTTTATTTTTCTATCCTTGGTAAAAGATGTCATTGGTTTCTATGACGCTCAATTCCCCTATGATTATACTGAGTTGTCAGAGCATCGAATCTGGAAAAACTAGGACCTTTGATAGCTTAGCACAGAAATAACATTTAAGTCTCATAATTATTCTCTTAAATTGATTTCCTCAATGTATAAGTATGTATTTTTGGTGTCCTATATCTTGATTTTTTTAGGGATCCAATGTTACATTTAAAGGGAACCAGTCAGCTGGTTTATTCTGCCCAAATGACAGGTAACATGATATAGCTACAGGTTTTCCAAGTCTTAGGGTATCCTCACATGGCATATTTTGACGTGATTTTGGACGAGGTTTTTGGAGCATTTCCGCTTCCAAAACCTCGCCTGAAACACGCTTCTTCAGAAGATGTTTTAGAGGTGTTTCTCGGAGAGGTTTTGGATGAGGTTTTTGACAAGGTTTTCACCCATATAAATGAATGGCCAGGACAAAACCCGTGCCGAAAACTGCGCCTAAAATGCTCCTAAAACACGCTTCAAGAATTGACATGACACTTCTTTTTCAGCGCTTCCAAAGAAGCGTGTAAAAACCTCATTGTGTGTGACGTACAACAAGGTTTTACATAGAAATGAACTGGGGGCATTTTGGAAGCGTTTTGGATGAGGTTTTGGGTGAGGAAACTCTCCGAAAACCTCGTCCAAGACCATGTCAAAATAAGCCGTATGAACATGGCCTTAGGAACCTGCATTTTTCTGTGAAATGTATTGGCATTTCAAACACTCGATTAAACTCGGGTAAAGTCAGGTAAAGGGATAACCCATCGCAGTTCGCTGTGTGGCCTCTCTCCACCCGCTTAATTGATAAGCCTCTTCCATGTTTGCCTATAGGGAGATACCTGAGGGAGGAGCCGCACATTGGACTCATCTCTCCCACCTCTGTGGCTGCTACAGTTTTACTGGATGTTTTATTCTGAATCAGCTGTAGCATTTTAAAGCAAAACACAGGTAATTAAGACCAGTAAACCTGCAGCTATTTCATGCTTCCGTTGTTGTTTTTACCAAAGTTTCTGTTACATATTGCATGTGAACCCAATACCTAAGACTGCTTATAAAAGAAGGAGCTATGTTACAGTGAGAAGCTTGATTGATAAGGAAGTCATATCCAAAATGTGGTTTAAAAGAAAATAAAATACATGAAATTATAAGTTCCTGTAAGCTGCTGATAGTAAAAAGATTTTATTTTACCTGTGCAATCTTGTATTTACATAGGAGGGTAGCCAGAGACTGGAGAAGGACTGGGGCATCATCCTGACAAAACAACATACAATCATTTTTAAATTATATTGTGGAAAACACATATCATTAAATGTAAATTTTTCATACAGACTTCAATTGTAATAGCAAAATCCAGGGAGAAGGCTTATTCTGTATTCTACCTAAGTAGAGTCAGTTTTCTTGTCTTCTGTAGTTCTTTATGTAAAATTGTTAGGGATTTACACAACATAGCAATGAGAGCTGACAAGGTTTCATCAATGAATAGTTTACTTACATCTATTTCTGGGTCTTATACTATAGGGCAGTGGCAAAGGTTTGATTTATGTAAATATCTCCTAAGAGTCCCAGAAAGTGGTTCTAAAAAAATGTATTTCAAGATTGAGTAGGATGAGTGTCCTGATCTATTATCTCCTTATTATACTTTTTGAGCTGCAAAATATTCTTATAAACTGGTCTTCAGGAAAAGAAAACATAATCAACTATGAGCCGTGAACTTCTTAAGGGCTCATACATAGTACTGTAGGGGTAATAGAGACTTGTACTAAGTGTCAGTTATAGGGGAGAATAGTTCTGTAATATGAAACATTTTCGCTTACCTGTAATGCAAATTCAGTATATACATGCTTATCTGCTTAGATGCCTAAAGAATTCTGCTACAGTTATTGTCTTGAACTGATATTTTGACTGTTACTACGAATAAGGCATACATTGCCAAAACGCGTTAGTGTGATTCTTTGCTACTATGGAGCATGTACTATTGCCATTTTTTAAAGATTTAAATAAAAAAGGATGATTTTATAGCTATATAGCTGCTCTTGGATTGTGTGCACTGTTTGCGGACTTCCTTTTTCCAAAGATATCTTGGGTGTTGGTGTATGCAACATATGAGCTTTCCAAGAGAGAGTGACCTGAAGCTAAGTAACTAAGTATATTCCATTTGCATTTGATTGCTTGATTTGTAATATTCACTAAATACTGCAATTACTGGTGTGATGTAATCTTGTTGACATTATCATTGGAACTCACCATACAAAAAAACGTATTTGTACTCTTTTTTGTCACACTATTAGCCTGTGAGCACTTATATTATGCCAGTATTGCGAAGTATTATTGCCTGTCAGTGTTACTCTGACAGTGAAACTTTTAGGCCATGCCTGTTACAGGTCCAAAACCAGATAGGCTAAAGCCAAGGGCGTAGCTATAGGGGGTGCAGAGGTAGCAACCTGAGGGGTCCCAAAAGCCCTCTTGCCACAGAGGAAGACGGCAGTATTATAAATAACACATGGTAGCTAGGGGGCCCAATTTAACTTTCTTCATTGGGGCCATCTCTGGGTACAGGGTTAAGCTGCTGGGATTATAGTCATCCACAGGGCCAGCTCTTGCTGCAGGAGCATGTTGCCACAATTTCCTAAATACACTGGGCCAGCAATTGTCATAAAGGACTCAGTATGAAATTATACTATTAAATCTCACCTGGAAAAGTTGTTCAAGGCAGTTTGTCTGTGAGACTGATGCAGCATCTATAAAAAAATAATATTTAAAAAAAACGTAAAAGTATAATACAGCATAATATAAATAATAAAATTGAGATAATATTCACACATAATTAAATTAATACGATAACTTTGTGAGATCATAGTATGCAAATCAAGATTCATGCCAGATAGATGATCATTTACTTTGGGGCTGTAAGAAGAGATGTAGATAAACCACTAGGTGGCGAGAACATGCACAGGACTCCTCTCTCCAGAGGAACTCTATTGTTAGCAGGGAATCGGCACAACGCCATTGAAAAGGGCATATTGGGAATATTAAACTTCAAGCCTTTTGTTCTGTGGCCCATTTTGCTATATGACACCTCTTGTCTATGTATGCCACTGATTTTAGAAGTTTTAAAAAGTGTCCATTAAAATGGTTTATTAGACCCAGGGAACAATTGTTGGGGACATTGGCTTCCCAAGCAGCATTGTTATGTTAATGCCTGACACATCCACAAAGAAGTTATTTATACACAGAGATTTCAGAACCTTCTATTAGTTAATTACAGTATTTACACCTGATTACATAAACACAGTAGGTAAAATGAAATGTAATACCATCAATTTCTACTCACCATATAAGCCACACAGAGCAGCTAGAACAAAAACAACAGCGACCTTCATTTTGCTGGTGGCTCAGTCTCTAACTCCAAATGGAATAATAGAGGATAGTGGAATGGAACGCACCATCTCTTTTTATAGGGTATACAGTTCAAAGGTCACAAATCGTATTATTTAATTGTGCCAACTGTACCAATATCCTGATGGAAAGAACACTAGGATTTTATTTACAATATTCGTGTTATACTTATGATAAATGAAGACCTTTCGTGTCATTAATGGTACAGTCTTTTGTTTTATCCTAGCTGTAATCTCCAAATCTTTGCTTTCCCAAGGTTATGTGTTTATCTTTTAAGCTCAAAGTTAATTACATTAATCTCTCTATAGCAATCTTGTTTGTCTTTCAGCAACACAGTTGAATTGTACACGTATTCACATTTCTTCAACTGTTTCAAATATCTCTTAATTCAATTATGTTTCTACACTACTAGGGTGCAGGGAAGTGTTGTGAGCTTCACACGTTGCAATTTTGCATAACATGAAGATTTTGCTGCAAATTCAACTATTTGCACTTCTAAAAAACTGAACTCTGAGGGCCACATGTATGAAAACTGTCTAGGTCTAAAGCTCACTTTATTGCTATGGGCAATAAAGTGATTTTTACACCTAGACAGTTTTCATACATGTGGCGCTAAATATCAGTTTTACAGTCTAATGGATCGGAAGAAACCACACTTTAATAATCTTGACTCATCAGAAATCCGAGAAAATGAATTGACAAGCGATAGTGAACCCTAGTTATTATAGTCTGTAAAGATAGAACATAATTATTATAAACATAGTTTAAAAATATCAGTGAATGATTTATATAATCATAATAAAATTTATTTCTTCAGCGCCAACATATTCCTCAGCAGTTTACAATTTGGAGGGTGTAGGTACAGACAAAAAGACATACATTGCACAATGAAAAACTAATTACAGATGAGAAACAAGGTGTGAGGGCCCTGCTCGCAAGAGCTTACAATCTATTAGTGTGTACGGGTGAGACGAAGGGTAAGAAGTGCTAGATTTACAATGGTCCAGCCATGTGACATGAATATGAGGTCATGTTATGTAGAATTTGGATGGACCTGCCACCCAGACAGTACATCTATATACAGGTAAGTGCTGAAAATGAGTGTGCTACAGAGTGGAAGAGGGGGGGGGGGTTAGCCATTAGGGATTTTGATAGGCCAGACTGAGAATATGTATTCTCAGGGCCCTCCTGATTGCCCGCGGTAGCATGTTCCAGAGAACTGGTGCCGCACGTGTGAAGTCTTGGAGACTATGTCACCCTAATAGGCCCTATTGACAGGACACTCCTATACAGGGTTATTGCTCTGTGCTACACCCTGTACCTGAAAGTCCTTATATATCCCTTGAGTTAGAAACTATTTTTTAGGAAGATGGTGCATGCAGTAGGGATTAAGTAACTTGGACTCCTTGATGGACAGTCATATCGAATGATTGTATAGGACAAATTTTGCTATATTCCTATAATATTTGATTTAAAAAAATCAAACAACCATAGAGCCATAGTAAATGGCATACTGTCATACATCATACATTAATGCACATAGTGACCCACATGTATGAAAAGTATCAATGTAAAAAGTTGAGTTCATGCTTATGTTTGAAAGTGTCCAACGGCACTTTATAAATGTGTCACATCATAAGACGAACTGCCCATGCGCCAAAAAAGTGTCCCCGGCAGTGACTCATTTTGTCTTAGCCTTACCACTTTGAAAATGGCATGAATAAGAATGCATGAACTGCGACACTTTTAGGCACGAGAGCTGCAAAAATGTGTAGTATCATACGAATTGGCATAGACACTCCCCTTGCCAAGTGGCGCAGACAAAAATGTATGTCTTGTCGGACAAACTCATTCTTTTTGGCACTAATACTTTAGGAATATGTCTGATCAGGTGCACACTATCATATCTGTCTAAACCTATGCCGGAAAACTGCTGCAGCAACTTTCATACATCTGGTCCAATGTGTCTTCATAAATTATGTTCCATTCACATATTGTTATACACAGTGGATTAAAAAAGTATTCAAACCTTTTGGACTATTTCTCATTTTTAAGCGTTACAGCCATAAACTTAAATATATTTTATTGAAATTTTATGTGATAGAGAAACACAAAGGGCTACATGTATGAAAACTGTTTAGGTCTAAAATTTACTTTGTTGCCCAAAGGTTACTATGGGCAAGAAATGAGTGAGTTTTAGACCTAAACAGTTTTCATACATGTGGCCCAAAGTAGGGAGTATTTATGTAGTGTAAAGAAAATATATGTTTTTCCAAATTTCTACAAATTAAAAACCCGATGTGTGGTGTGTATATTTATTCAACTTCCTGTACTCTGGTATGTACAAATACAATACAGTGTGACCAACTGCCTTGAGAAGTCACCTAATTAGTAAATAGAGTACATCTGTATGTAATTTATTCTCAATATAACTACAGCTGTTCTGTAAAGGCCTCAGAGCAGTGGTGGAATGACAGGCTCTGTAACAGCTGTACAATTTTCCAAATGATCAAGCAGAGTGATACAGCAATGCTCTGTCTGATCAATACGGAGCCAGTCAGCTTGAGGCAAGTGGCCCATTGACTGCTCTTCCAAACTGAAGACTGCCTGGTCAGCCACCAGTCTGGGCCTGGTTGCAAACTAGTAGGACATTATTTTAGGCATACATTTTTCAGGCAAACAATTCTGTCTAAAATCTAAATACGGAATTAGGTATTAGCTCATATAGAAAAGATTTTTACATCATGACACTCAAATTAGTTCTGATTTTAAAATGGAAAATGAGGTATCTTAGTTAGTAGGCACTGGATAGATTTAAAGGTTTTTTCTTTTTTTTGAGTGATGAGAATATTTGGCTGATGTGGAGAAATATCATAAATTAATAGAAGAACCCTAACGCACCTAATGAATCCCCACCGCTTCATTGTCACTATTCCATTGACACCACTGCATTACTGACTTTTGGCATTTGTTTACTTGTTTGCAGGGATAATACCCCATATTTATGTGACTGCTGCAGCCAATCACTGGTCTGAGTGGTCTAGTGCCATGTATCTCTAAGGGTATGTTCACACGATGTACTGCGGCGCGTACAGTATGCGCCGCAATACATCATGTCTTTCGGGAGCTCATGCTAATACGCGCGTACTCCTGCGGCTTACAGGGGCTGGCAGCCCGCCGGCCTTATTGACATTCATGACTCGTGGCGCTTATTCGCCGCGAATATTTGACATGTCACTTATCTCCCCGCGCGTACAATACGATTGGATTGTACGAGTGGGGAGAGGAGGTGTAATCCATAGTTGAAGATTTACCATATGACTATTGGTTCTTTTATTATTTTTTCACATTTGCCTTCTTTTAGCCATTTTTTTCTGAACTTAGAAAACCACTTAATAAATCATATTATTTACACAATGTAAATACTACAAAGACTTTTACGCTTCAATTAGATTGAGCTGATTTACTTTGCTTTCTTTGGATAAGAGACTTTTTATAATTAACTGTGCTGGCCTTATTATGTTCTGATGGTTATCTACAAATATTTACTTTACTAAACATGATATTAATTCCTGTACTTTAAATGCATGTCTCCTCCATTACCTATTGTATTTAGTATCAGTTTAAAACTGTTTAAATTTTTTTTAACAATCTACAATTATATTATAGCTTAATATACTTTCCACTTACACCTCCCAAGATTGCTTTTTTTTCCATTCAGGTAAGACACTGATAGTGAAACAGAAATATAGACAGTCACCTTTACCAGATTTTGCACGTGCTTTACCAGTTCTCTGGAACATGCTACCAGGTACAATCATAACCCTCACAGTTTTAAGTGCACCCTAAGAAAACATCTTTTTAGACATGCCTTGCAAGATCCTTAATTGCTAACCCACTGCTTTCTGTCCTACATATTTCTGTCACTCTCTGCACTCAGCACCCACAGGCACTTATCTGTATATAAATGTCCTGTCTGTTTACAGATGTCCTGCCTGGGTGGCAAGTTCAACAACTTTTATGAAAATTACCCTGTATTTATGAAATATGGCTGGACCATCATGTAAGCCAAGCACTTCTTACATTTTGTTCTTATCACTATTCCCACATACATTGTAAGCTCCTGTGAGCAGGGCCCTCACACCTTGGGTCTGATCTGTAAGTACATTTTACTGTGTAATGTTTGTTTTTTTGTCTGTACTTATACCCTCTAAATTGTAAAGTGCTGCGGAATATGTTGGTGCTATATAAATAAAGATTATTATTATTACTACCGAACGGGGCCCGGATAAATTGAATCAAGGAGGACCTGCTGCTGCCAGCATCTACCGCCCCCTTATCTCACAGGGTTGGTAAAAAGGACAGGCCTTATGCCTGTTCTTTCTACCATACAAGTTATCCCAATTGCATGTACTTTCTTAGGCTTCTGGCATAGAACACACCAGTAGCAGAGTCCTGGCACAAGTGACGCAATGATGTCACGCCACCCACTTTGGATAGCAGGGTGAGGTATTATTTTTTTTTATTTTTAATGGGGTACCTATATACCTATCGACCTACTGAAGGGGACTATATACCTACATACCTACTGCGGGGAGCCCTATTAAGCTACCTACCTACTGGGGGGCTGTATATACTATATCTACCTACCTACTGAAGGGGACTATAGGCCTACTTTCCTACCGGGGGCCATATTTACCTACCTATCTACTGAAGGGTACTATATACTTAGCCGTCTATTGATGGGCTTTATATACCTTGCTTTTTACTTGTGATGCCCTATATACCTACCTACCGGATGGCTAAATATATCTACCTACTGGGAACCATAAATACCTACCTACTAGGGGGCCCTATATATCTACTTACCTTCTGTGGAGCCTCTTTATACCTACCTCCTGGGGATCTGTGTACCTACCTACTGAGGGGGGCTTATACATCACCTACCTATAGGGGGGCCTATATACCTACATCTCTACTGGGGGACCTTTATACCTACCTACCTAACAGGTAAGATGAGCCCTATCTACCTACATAACTAATGGGAGGCTAAACACTTACTGTGGGGCCTATATACCCATCTCCCAGGGGCTCTACCAACCTGACTACTAATGCACCAAGGTAGACATTATTACTATTTGGGCCACTATGTATGGAGAGTTTTTACATGTGGGGGCACAGGTAGGAAGATGTTAGAAAATGAGTCTCACGGGTTTGTGTTGTGACCTTGGCAGGTTGTGGCCTGGAGAAGTCATTATGGTGATCTGGATCAGATGGAAAAGAAAAGGGAAAGTGAACAACTCATCAGAGAAGACATCACCATAACTGCAATGTCTTCACAGCACCTGTGTACAACTGGTAACTACCCCTATATGTTCACTGTATGGCGGTTATATTGGTCTAACAGTATGATGACATTATTCAGTCACTTTATGGTGGTGATATAGTGCTGATGTGGCAGTATTATTTGGTTCTTGCATATTGTTGCTATTAGTAATATTGGTCTTGGTATATTGATTTGATAAGTAACAGTTTGGTGGAATTAGTCACTGTGTGGGGATATTATTTGGTCTTTGTATATTATTGTTATTTAGTAATCTTGATATTGGTATATTGGTTTGGTCAGTAACATTATAGTGGTATTAGTATACTAGCAATATGTAAAAAAGCTAACTCAAATCAAAGTCGGACTATAGTTCACTTACCTTCTGTATTTCGCAGTGAGGCCCACTGTTCAAAGACATCTCTCAAATCTTACAGGTGAGTAGTCCATCTTTATCCACTGTCTCAATGTAAAACTAGCAGATATTGGATTATCCAAATGTGGAAAGGAGAATTCACCTCTAATTCCAATGGGAAGCTGGTTAGGGTTTCATAGATGAAGCGTGCTCTTGAATTAATAGTAATCATATTCAGAGTTACAGAATGAAATAAATAATTGACTTATTTACTATCAATATAAAACAACAAATAGGACAACATGTTTTACAGTGTTGGCTATTACCTCAGGAAGAAGTATAACTGGGAAACACGTCATCCTGTTTGTTAATTTTTTATTGATGGTAAGTAAACCATTATATATTTTCTTCTGTTTCTCTGCATAGTACAGTACCTAAGGTGAGCAGACTACAGTTCGACTTTGATTTGAGTTTGGTTTTTTTACACATTATACTAATATGGCGTTCTTTGCCTTCTTTTGTTTTTTTTGCTGTCCAGTGCCATAGAAATTCTGTAACGTAAGGGACTGTGTCTGGAAAACTCTACTTGATCTGTTTTAAATTATTTGAACCTGGATTATGGTAAGTATTGCCTTGGAGTGTGCAGTTGGAGTGGCAGCAGGACTATTGACTGTGTTTGCTCATTGACAACGAAATAGCGCAGCCAGAAGGAGTTATTGGAATAGAATAGTGTTGAGTGATTATTATCGACAAAGTTGAAATCGGCACAGTTTTTATGTTGATCGAAATTTTTTAGATCATGCGATAATTTAGGTTAAAATCTGTGCATCATCTATTAATATTGCGCCATTTTTTGGCGCTTCCTGTCATTTTGGCTGCCAGCAAATCAGCTTACAGAATAGAGCAGGGTGAGATGTGTGTGCGACGTCATGACTGGGATGTGTATGGCTGCGACTGGCTGGAAAAATCACATGACCTTGTTTTACATAGAACAGCCCTTCCTGTTCATGTTCAGGGGTCTCTCAGCGTCTCATAGCAGTAGGACGTGCGCTCTGCCTGTGTCCAAACAGCTCAGCGAAATTATTCATTTCTTCATAGAGAAACCTCTACTTTTAGCTGTTGATCCTTACAACTTATTTTAAGATCAAGATTGGAAGATTTTATGTAGTTAGGTAGAGAATTTAAAAGGAGCATCTACCGCTGTGAAGTCACGGGCACGGGCGAACACAGAAAAACTCTATAAAGAATACTAGATAAAGTTCACCAAGACTTAGTGTAGACATTGCACTGCAATAGCATTATTATTAACAGTTTTCTTTTGAAATATTTCCTGGATATTAGTCAGCCTAAAACTTAAAATTAGGATACACATCTTTTCTAGTAACTGCAGGTCTCTTGTTAGGTGCAAACTCCACTTTTATTATCAGTATAATTTCAGATAGTGTGTTCTTTTTCAAATTTGCCCATTCCAGCTTTGTTGATATAGCCACCTTCAGTTAAATTAGAATCCCAGCAAAATTTTTTAGTCAGCACAGGTTGATAGGTGGGCCCAAAAAACCTTTTATTATCCGAATACATTTCATACGTGTTTTTTCACTTTTTGCGCACTACAGCCTTTGGGTTTATTGAGGCACCTTGCACTTAAATGTGAATACAGCAACTTGTAGTCACCACAGGTAATTGAAGGTGCCCAAAAAAAAACCTTTTTATTTATCCAATACATTAAGATACGGGGTTTTTTTCACTTTGGCGCACTACAAGCTTTGTTCATTGAGGCACCTTGCACTTAAATGTGAATACAGCAATTTTGTAGTCACCACAGGTGAATTTGAAAGGTGCCAAAAAAACCTTTTAAATTATCCGAATACATTTCAATACGTGTTTTTTCACTTTGGCGCAGGCCAGCTTGTTGATAAAATCTACTTTTGCAGTTAAATTTGAATATAGAAATTTGTAAATCACCACAGGTGAATTGATAGGTGCCAAAAAATACCTTTTTTTTTATCCGAATACCCTTACAGATACGTGTTTTTTGCACTTTTGCCCAGTCCAGATTTTTGATAGAGCCGCCTTGCAGTTAAATTTGAATCCAGCAATTTGGCATGTTACCACAGGTGAATTGATAGGTTGCCAAAAAAAGTACCTTTATTATCCGAAAACATTACAGATACGTGTTTTTTCACTTTGACGCACTACAGCTTTGTTCATTGATGCACCTTGCACTTAAATGTGAATACAGCAATTTTGTAGTCACCACAGGTGAATTGAAAGGTGCCAAAAAATACCTTTATTATCCGAATACATTACAGTTACATGATTTTTCACTTTGGCGCACTACAGCTTTGTTCATTGAGGCACCTTGCACTTAAATGTGAATACAAACAATTTTTTAGTTTACCAAGGGGAATTGAAAGGTGCCAAAAAATACCTTTTATTATCCGAATACAATAAAGATATGTGTTTTTCACTTTGGGGGCACTACAGCTTTGTTTTATTGAGGCACCTTGCACTTAAATTTTGAATACAGCAATTTTGTAGTCACCACAGGTGAATTGAAAGGTGCCAAAAATATCTTTTATTTTTCCGAATACATTTCAGATACGTGTTTTTTCACTTTGGCGCAGGCCAGCTTTGTTGATAGATCTACTTTGCAGTTAAATGTGAATACAGCCTAAAGAAATCCAAACTCTAAAATTTAACTTTTAATATATTCCCATAAAAAATACGATTTTCGTATCTAAATCTATCTAAATCAATATATTTATACATAAACACCTGTCCCTATCTACTTTCCCTACATTTATCCTAAAAAAGACAAGTAAATCCCTCCCGATAAGGACGGCCTAGTCTTTGTAGGCTCACCCTATTGAAATCACTTTGTGTCCTATCAAACACCAGACACATTAACATATATATATTTCTGTACAGTGTTTAAAGATATATTAATTCAAAATCCAAACACAGTTATCATTATTCACATAGAGTCCCATATAAAGTACTCAAAGGCTCATAGTCCACTGATATGAACACTGCAATTTTTCTTTCAATCATAGGGTAAATGTCTATATATATCGTCCGTGTAGGAACATAAGATACATTTATCCATCATCATTTCAAGATACATCAAACCTTATCCTCGACGCGTTTCCCCCCTCCATATTATCGGGTCATCAGGAGTATCTCCTAGGGGGCGTCACACTGACTCAAGATAGTAGTTTCTTCGATAAGCTGATGTCACTATGCCTTATCCCCTTAAATATGTTACCGCTACTTACCCCCCCTCAGGTGTGCTCCACTCTGGTCTTCAAAACGCTAC
>JAODAL010059421.1:0-21486 GCA_025379985.1 Phyllomedusa bahiana
TTTTTTGGGGTTTTTTTTTTGGAGGTGTTTGTGGACACTTTTTTTTTGGGGTCACCTTTTTTTAAACACTAGATCTATCCCCTTAAAAGTCTAACCCAAGGGGCAATAATTGTGCGTCCCACACTGAAAATTTACGGAGCTTTGAATACATAAATAACATTACGGCATGAAAACCGTATTTTTGGATTTTTAAAATCCTTTTGGGGCCCACATTTTTCTTTTTAATCTTTTGTAAAAAATGTTTTTTCAGCACAGAACCCCCAAGGGAATTTCCATTGAATACTCCCGGGAAATTGGGATGAAATTCCCCTTTTTTTCAATTAACGGGTTTTTAAATTTTCCCTGGGTGCAGTTTTTCCCTTTTGATTAGGACCCCTTCTGTATACCAAAAAGGGGGCGGGTCTGAAGGTGAAAGGGTTTTTAAAAACTGCTTTCCTGCTGAAATTTGTTTCCCTTGTTTGAAATTAAAATTTATTCTTAATTTTGTTATGGGTTGTTTTTGTTTTGGGAAAAACCCAAAAAGCACAGCTAAAAATTTGTGTTTTTCTTTATTATGCCCTATTGTTTTTTTTATCCGGGAAACCCTTTCTGTGTGGGGCCCTTTCCCTGTTTTATTTTGTGCATTTCCCGGAGTAATTTTTCAGGGTATTTCTTTTTTCCCCAAAACTACTTTCCCGAATTTGAGCTTGTTCTTGAAAACGAAACATTTTCAGAACAACCTTCGAAATTTTTATTGTACTTAAAATGGTTTTAATTTTTTTCAGCCAGGGTTTGGGAAATTGGGGCTCGTGAATTTAAAAAAAACTATTAGGGAAACTACCTTTTTTAAAAAAGTTTTTTAAAATTTTAAAAAAAATTTCCCCCCCCCTTATGTGAAAACTTTAGGGCGAGGAAAACCCATTTTTTTGAATTAAAATGTACCAATAAGAGCGGTTTTTTACGGAAGTTTTTTCCCGGAAAAGAATACGGCACCACTTTGTGTATCTACATTGAACGGATGTACACACCAAAAAATCACTTTTAAAGTTTTCAGTGGGAAACACGGGAAAGGTTTTAATGATTGTCCTTTTTATTCCCTTTTTGGGTTCTTTTTCACAATTTTAAATTTGGGAAGGAGTTTGTGATTGGTGAAAAACCTTAATGTTCAAATTTATTTTTGCAAATAAGCCCGTTATTTAAAACCCTCCAAAGTGACTTTTTAACAAAGCACCCTTTTGATGAAGCCGTGGGGGAAACCCCGAGAAACGCCTCAAGTCTGTAGTTTTAAGCTTTTAAAGTGGGAAAATCCCTTTATTTTTTAAAAATAAAACACTTTTTTAAAAAAATAGAGTTTTTTTATTTTTGCATTCCTCGGGAAGGGGCCGGGCCCAAGTCCTATTTTTTATTTTTTAAACCCATATAGATTGTTTGATAGTAGTTTTAAAGATATGAGATTGATAGATAGATAGATTTTTTAAAGGGGTAGATAGATTTTGAAAATAGATTTGATTGGGGGATAGATAGATATGGATAGAAATAAATAGATAATAGATTTTGAGATAGAAAGATAGTAGTATAGATAGATATGAAAATAGATAATGTTTGATAGATAGATAGATAGATGGAAAAGATAGAAAGGGTAGATAGATATAATTGATAGATTTTTAATAGATAGAGATAGATGATTTTGAGATTGATAGATAATAGATAGATAGATGATAGATATGAGATAGATTGATAGATATGGATAGATAGATAAAAGATTTGATTGATAGATAGAGATAGATTAAAAATTTGAGATTTAGTTAGAATAGATAGATAGATATGGCATAGATAGATATGAGATAGATAGATTTGTTTAAATAAAGAATGATAGATAGATAAAGGGGATAGATAGGGAAAAAGATAAAAGATAGATAGATATTTGATATGAGATATTTTAAAAATAGATAGATATGAGATAGATAGATATGAGATAGATAGATAGATAGATAGTTTGATAGATAGATAGGAAATTTTTTTTGGGATAGGATTGATTGATTGATTGATAGATAGATAGAATGAATTTGATGATAGATAGATAGATAAAGATGTTTTTTATGAGATAGATAGATAGATAGATAGATAGAAAATGGGGTAGAAAAGATAGAAAAGATAGATAAGGGGAAAATTTGAAAAGAATAGATAAAATTGATAGATAGTTTTGGGGAAAAAGGATAGGGTAGAAAATTTGGATTTGATTTGAATAGTTTGATAGATTAAAAGATAGAATTTTTGATATTGATAGATAATAGATAAAATATGAGTTGGTAGATAGATAGATTGATAGATAGATAAATTTTGAGAAAAAAAAGATAAAATAGATTTGATAGATATGAAAAGTTTGATTTAAAAGATTTGATAGATTTGATTTTGAGATAGAAAGATAGTTGATAGGGAAAAATTTGGGATTGGGGAAAAGAAAGGGGTTTGATTGGAGATGGATAATAAAATAGATAGATAATAGATAGATGATAGATATGGGATAGATAGGAGAGGGAAAATAGATAATTGTTTGTTTGATAGATAAGGTTTTGAGATAGGTAGGAGATAGATAGATAGATTTATGGGGGGCGCCCCCTGTAATAAATCAGGTTTCACAGAAAGTAGCAGAGTGGTTTTTCAGTTTTTCCATCTGAAATTTTTCAATTAACAACAAAATTTGCTCTCATTTCCCTTTATAAAGTAGGATTTTCTGCAGTCCTATGTAAAACTACACATAATACATCCCCATCTAAGCACCTGGAATAGAGCCAAAGGGTAAACTCATTTCCGACAACCCCAAGTGTACGAGCGTGAGCGTCTGCTTCCCCGTCACACACAACTGATGCAGGATACAAGTTCCTAGACGCCAAAATTCCAGAAAAAGTATATGGATGTATGGAGCCCACTCCGGAGCTGTGCACTATGGAGGCCCGTCCGTCGCCGGCTGTGACGACTGCGTTTTTGCGGTCAAAGTGATGAAACCACGCCCACCCCTTAATTTGGGAAAACATAGTTCCCAAAAAAAACTACGCTAGTACATTTTACATAGGACTGCAAGTAAACGTACTAAATTTCCAGAAAAAAACCCCCGACCCTGAGTTTTTCATCCGGTAAGGCCACAATAATAGTTTGTAGACTAACTCACCGTTTAAAACTGTCTAGGTCCAAAATTCACTTTTTTGTCCATAGCAACCAATCAAAGCACCCCCTCCATTTTCATAATTCTCTGGAGAAAGAAAGGGGGGCCCCTGATTGATTGCTATGGGCTCTGATTGATTGGTTTTTTGGGGGGCTCTGATTGGTTTCATGACCCCTATTGGTTGCTATGGCATTTTTTGGATTGGGCCCATTTTTTTTGGGGGCCCGATTGGTTTCTATGGGCTCGATTTTTTTGCTATGAGTTTTGTTTTTTGGTTTTTTTTTTATGGCTCTGATTGGGATTTTCTATTTGGGCTTTTGATTGGGTTTTTGGCTTTTTTTGGGCTCTATTGGTTTTTTAATTGAGGGGGGGCCCCGATTGGTTTACTTGATTTTCTTGGGTTGGTTTTTTTTATGGCTCTGATTTGGGTTTCTATGGGCTCAGGTTTTTAGTTTTTTTTTATGAGCTCTTTTTTATTGGTTTTTTGCCCCATTTTTTAAGGGTCTGACTGGTGGCTATGACTTGATTTGGTTGCTTGGCCTTAATTGGTTTTCTAGGACTCTGATTGGTTTAGGGCTCTGATTTGTTGCTAGGGGAAAAAGTGATTTTAGACCTGGACAGTTTTCAACCCTTGGCTTAAGTGCAAAAAAAAAAGAACAAATCAAAAAACTTCTAGGTGGGCTACAAATCCCACCACCGCACAAACCTCTTCTTTAAACTGAATGCAAAGTCAACGCAACCAATATGGCAAATAAGTATCTAAAATATCACAAATGTACAACCATCTGTAGCACACACCCCAGCAGTCTGACAATTTTTGATCATCTTGGAAATATCAATTCAAATCAGAAACACAATTTCTAGAATCTTTTCTTAAAATAAATAACGGAGAAAATAACAAAAGCGCAAGAATAACTAAAATATCAAATAAATGCACAAGTGACAAGAAACACAATCTACAAAATATAACATAAACAAAAATGCCACAAATAATAACTAAAAAAAATCTAAAACAAAAAGTAAGGTGCATATTAAAATAATGCAAGCATGCCACAAACAAAAAAGCAAAAAAAAAAAAAAAAGCAAAAATGACTTGACAGAACTAGAAAAATTTTAAACAACATAAACTACATATTAAAATAATACAAAATAATACAGGCCTCAATTTTAAAAGCAAATGAAACAAAAATGACATTTAAAAGCCAGAAAAATCTAAAACATAGTACATTTTAAAATAATACAAAATACCTAATGTATTAAAATTGCATGAAAAAAACCATAGAAATATAAAATGAGAAAAACAAGGTATAGGTTAAAAAATTACAAAAATCTCTAAAATATCCAAAAATAAGAATAAATAAAAAAAATTGAAAATAATGCACAAAAGAAATTTTTTTTTTCTTACAGAAAAAAAAAATCTGTAGATGCAAGTCTGATCTCTGAGTCACCTTGAGGATTTTTTGGGTACGTGGCGTGAGAAGAAGTTCTTAGTGCAGAAAGATTCAAAACTGCCAGAATTAAAGGGTGTTTTGGAGGGTGACTGATATCTAGATATATACATATAAAGCGAGAACTGTCCCCGATGGAGAAATTTTAAAAGCAAATATTCAGTTTTTTTTCCAATCTGATCCATTTTTCCTTTGAAGTTTATGTAGAGGAATAGAAAAACTGGATGTAGTAGAGGTGACACTGAATGTAACTGGCTCCTCCCAATATCAGCGCCCTTTATCCATTCTCCAATTCGCTTTAGGAACCTCAGAAGGGATTTAAAAATTAAGAATTGTGGATGATTCCTCACAAACCACTGGTTCTGTGTCAGTGAATAGAACAGGAGACGAGAAAACCATTGAAGAATATGGCAAGTAAGGACGAGAGGTACTCACATTTTTGGGGTCCCTATGACGGGATAGGAATATTTGGGGCTCCATTGTAGCCGTGTAGATACAATGTATTCCCAGAGAAGAAGAGACAATGTGTCCGGACTACTCCCAACTATCTCCTGACTCCAGTGAGTTAAACCCTGCAACGAGGGCGTTCCATTGGAACTTAACCGTTACATAAAAGTTTCCCACCCCTTCCTCTCCCCGCTCTTCCTGTGAATATTTATGTAACAGGGTAAATGTTTATGACCCTGAGATAGAACAGATGTTTGCTGATCTGCAGGGATGATGGGAGTTGTAGTCCAGCTGAGATATTTTCCATTTTTGCAGTCTTCATTGTAAAGATGTTCTGCAGCTGAACTGATGTGTTTTATAAGTAATGTGTGAATAACATGGGGAGGGGGATCTCTGCAAGACAATATGTGAGGGCCCCAATGACAGGTAGATTTCACATAGGCGCTAAACTGGACAGGCCTGGGACAACAGGTAGGCAGAGACAGGGCCATCTTTTCCATGGGGTAGACTAGGCAGTTGCCCGGGGGCCCCACAAGTATAGGGGCCCCAGGTGGTGTATGTATGTTCAAGGAATACAAGAAACATACCCTGGACCCTTTGCTTGGCTTTGCTTATTTAACAGTTTGTGTGTTTTTAGGACGTGCAAACAGCTAAAAACCATGGTGGAGAAGGGAGCCAAAGGCCCCCTGCACTGCCAATTAGTAGGCTGCAGGCTAGCGGTGCCCAGACATAAGTGGTGTGATAATATGAATGTGCTTGGGGGAACTCGAGGCATGACCTAGTGTGATGATACGTATTTGGGCAGGGCGCACTGCAGTGTTATGCCCAGGGGCCCATAATGCTGTTAAGACAGCTCTGGGCAGAGATGGGTGACCGACTTGGATGCCACCTCGTGCCCATCAGAGGGGGCGCAAGCTGACCCAGCTCCATATAGTTGCAGGCGGTACCTATCTTCAGCAACTGTTCAACTACTTAGATGCTGCAGTCAATGTGACCAGGGCATATAGGCAGTTGTGCAGGAGGGGGGAGTCCCCTTCTAATTCCTGATCAGCTCCCCCAGGACACCATCACAAGCCCAGTTAGCCTATTCATCCCACCAGGCCATCCAGCTTACTGCCCCTATTATACCCCAGGTATAATAGGAGATCTGTAATTACACACTATTCTGCTATACATTAGTATTGCAGAACACTGTACAAGTCATCACATCCGCCTGTGATCCATTAACAAGTTTAAAAAAATTTGCCCTGTTTAACTAAGGGCACCAAAATGCCTTGGTCCTGCCCTGGAACTGGTCACTAGCCTGGAAGAAGTCCCATAAAGGTTTATGTTCAGCCAAGCAGCACTACGCCTGTCCACAGGTTAGATGGGGTGCAACAACCCTGCTCTATTTACTTCACTGGAACTGAGCTGTAATACCAGGCACAGCCCAAGGACAGGGGTGGCGCTGTTTTTGGAAGAAAGTTTTTCCACTACTAAACAACCTCTTTAAGTCAGACTCTAGTAGACTCCAGGGACATTGTTGATTTGACCCTACTTATATAACTGTAGGGGACAGTGGCGAGCATGGTGGGAGTTGTAGTCTTGCACAGACCAGTCCATGTGCTCCTCTATCTTTGGAGTTAAACTCAGAGCATAAAGCACACACCCTGCACTGAGGACTCCTCAAATTATTCTCTGCTCGGGCAGATCTAGTGATACAAGCCGAGACTTCCTGACCAACATTCCTGTTGTGTAATAGCTCCGGGAGCTTTATGCTTTCTGCAGCTGGAGCAAAAGCCAAGAATAGTAAAGTGTGAATTGGGAAAACTGGTCCCTGTTTGTTATTGAGTTTAAAACTATTTAAAGGGAATCTGTCGCCAATTTTTATTTTTTTTTACTAATTAGAACATGACACTGATGCATCTTCTTCTCTTCTTTGCTGTTTTTATTTTCTGATTGTAGATCACTCAGTTCTGTTGTCTGTATAGGATTATGGGGTGCGGCATCCTTTGCTGAGCTGCTTTTTTAACAGAATTTAGAGAGATGCGTTACAGCAGCTTCTTGGGCTAGGAGCCTTCGTGAACAGGAGCAGACCTATTGACTTCTATAGGATGTGTAGAGGGCATGCTCTGTGACCTGGGAAGAAATCCCTGTGCAGCGAGGGGGAGCTGACACATCTCCTGTTGTGAATTGTGGATCTTGTGTTATCTCTACACATTGGTGTTCACTTTCAGTGAGCCCTGCTTTGTAATAATAGATGAGCAGACTACTGCAAATCTCTCTTACAGGAACAGGAATGTCAGATTTTATTTAGGCCTAGTGGCCAAAGTGAGAACTACAAAGATTTAAGAATTGTTAAAAAATATTGAAAGTGATAAAGAAAATGTAAAAAAAAATAACCACAAATTCTTAAAAAAAATTTATTTAACTTAAAAACATTGTATTACAGACCTCTCATGCAGCAGAGGGAAATTAGGCTTTCACAGACACCTTGGCCCAGGTAAGATGCCAAGATGTAAACCCACTATGGTTACTTATCTTATATGGGAGCTTTTCTCAGACTTAAAGAGGACGTCTCTGGCACTATATGGGAGTATCTCTGGCACAGTATTGGGAGTATCTCTGGCACAGTATTGGGGGTATCTCTGGCACAGTATTGGGAGTATCTCTGGCACAGTATTGGGGGTGTCTCTGGAATTTTATTAGGGGTATCTCTGGCACTGTATTGAGGATATCTCTGGCATTGTATTGGGGGCTTCTCTGGCACTGTAATGATGGTATCTCTGGCATTGTATTGGGGGCATCTCTGGCACTGTATTGGGGGCATCTCTGGCACTGTATTGGGGCATATCTGGCACTGTATTGAGGATATCTCTGGCACAGTATTGGGGGCTTCTCTGGCACTGTAATGATGGTATCTCTGGCAGTGTATTGGGGGCATCTCTGGCACTGTATTGGGGGTTTCTCTGGCACTGTATTGGGGGTATCTCTGGCACTGTATGGGGGCGTCTCTGGCACTGTATGGGGGCGTCTCTGGCACTGTGTGGGGGCGTCTCTGGCACTGTGTGGGGGCGTCTCTGGCACTGTATGGGGGCGTCTCTGGCACTGTGTGGGGGCGTCTCTGGCACTGTATTGGGGGTATCTCTGGCACTGTATTGGGGGCATCTCTGGCACCTGTATTGGAGGTATCTCTGGCACTGTATTGGGGCATCTCTGGCACTGTATTGGGGCATCTCTGGCACTGTATTGGAGGTATCTCTGGCACTGTATTGGGGGCATCTCTGGCACTGTATTGATGGTATCTCTGGCATTTTATTAGGGATATCTCTGGCACTGTATTGATGGTATCTCTGGCATTTTATTAGGGATATCTCTGGCACTGTAGGAGGGTATGTCTCAAACTATATTGAAGGCATCTTTCGTACTTAACTGGGATAACCTTTGGCACTACACAGGGGTTATCTCTGGCACTGTATTGGGGGTATCTCTGGCACTGTATTGGGGGTATCTCTGGCACTGTATTGATGGTATCTCTGGCACTGTATTGGGGGTATCTCTGGCACTGTATTGGGGGCATCTCTGGCACTGTATTGGGAGTATCTCTGGCACTGTATTGGGGCATCTCTGGCACTGTATTGATGGTATCTCTGGCACTGTATTGGGGGCATCTCTGGCACTGTATTGGGGCATCTCTGGGACTGTATTGATGGTATCTCTGGCACTGTATTGGGGGCATCTCTGGCACTGTATTGGAGGTATCTCTGGCAATGTATTGGTGGTATCTCTGGAATGGTATTGGGGGCATCTCTGGCACTTTATTGGAGGTATCTCTGGCACTGTATTGGGGGCATCTCTGGCACTGTATTGATGGTATCTCTGGCATTTTATTAGGGATATCTCTGGCACTGTATTGATGGTATCTCTGGCATTTTATTAGGGATATCTCTGGCACAGTGGAGGTATGTCCCTCCAAAAAACCTATATTGAAGGCATCTTTCGTACTTAACTGGGATAACCTTTGGCACTACACAGGGGGTTATCTCTGGCACTGTATTGGGGGCATCTCTGGCACTGTATTGGGGGTATCTCTGGCACTGTAATGATGGTATCTCTGGCACTGTATTGGGGGTATCTCTGGCACTGTATTGGGGGCATCTCTGGCACTGTATTGGGGGCATCTCTGGCACTGTATTGGGGCATCTCTGGGACTGTATTGATGGTATCTCTGGCACTGTATTGGGAGTATCTCTGGCACTGTATTGGAGGTATCTCTGGCACTGTATTGGAGGTATCTCTGGCACTGTATTGGGGGCATCTCTGGCACTGTATTGGGGGTATCTCTGGCACTGTATTGGGGACATCTCTGGCACTGTATTGGGGGTATCTCTGGCACTGTATTGTTGGTATCTCTGGCACTGTATTGTGGGTATCTATGGCACTGTATTGGGAGTATCTCTGGCACTGTATTGGGGCATTTCTGGCACTGTATTGGGGGCATCTCTGGAACTGCATTGGGGTCATCTCTGGCATTGTATTGATGGTGTCTCTGACACTGTATTGCGGGTATCTCTGGCACCTGTATTGGGGGTATCTCTGACACTGTATTGGGAGTATCTCTGTCACTGTTTTGGCATCTCTCTGGCACTGTATTGATGGCTATATCTGTCACTGTATTGGGGGTATAGTCTGGCAATGAATTGGGCGCATCTATGGGACTGTATTGATGGTAATCTCTGAGACGGTATTGGGTGTTTTTCTGGCATTTGTCTTTGGGGGTATCTTATCCCGGCATTGTATTGGGGGGTTTCTCTGGCACTGTATTGGGGGTATCTCTGGAACTGTAATTGGGGGTATCTCGCTTTGTATTGGGGGCATCTCGGCACTGTTTTGGAGGTATCTCCGGCATTGTTTTGGGGGTATCTCTGGAAATGTATATGGGGGGGGGAGCACTATGGTTTGTATTGGAGGCATCTATGAAAACCTTGTATTGAATGATGTTGTGAAATGGATTTGGAGCTGAAATCCTTAATCCTTTAGGCTCACCTGAATCTGGTAATTTTTAATTACAAATAAGGTTATGTTATTATCTTCCCTTTTTTTTTGTGTTGGTTTATAGTGTTTAATGTTTGTTTTTTAGTATTTTAACCACAATAACTAGTTCATATTTGACACTATATGTTTTTATATTTTATAGGGAGAAAATACAATGTGGGGTATATTCCGATTAACTGCCATAAATTGCATCTACTCAATGATCTGCTGCTTTGGTGCCTGACCTATGGATTTATGATGAGAATAGCCATATAAATATAAATACACTTTGGATACTATTATATACAATTTTTAGGACGGAAACAGGACATTTAGGATGCAAGTGCTTTTCACAATTCATTCACAATTTGGTGTGTTGTGATTGGGTATTAGCGCCGCTGCTGAATGGGGTGCATGTCATATAGTTGTGATGTGTATCCTTGCTATGCAGTGGAGTCATCATATGTGGTTCCTAGTTACCTGTGAGCCGTTGTTATTAACCAGGTGTTTTTAAAGATATTATGGTTCCGTTTTAACATAGTGTGATGTAAGTTATTGTTAGGCTGTGATGCGATCAAGCTGGGCAACGGGACAGGCAGCACTCAGCGTATGAAGCCAAAAATGAGTACAGATCTTGCAGAGCTCGTTAGTAGACTTTGCGCTTTGGTGTCTTGGATGGTCGCCGTGCTCGGGATGTGCGGAAACATGCGCCAACTAGTGATAGAGGAAGCTGAGATGCTTGGCGGCTTCTGGGCGATGTCCCTCTTTGTAAGGTATGACATTTTAAATGCGTATGTTATTGTTATCATTTCTATTGGACAAGCACATTTAGCATTGGGATAAACCTCCGTTGTTATATGGAGATGTTTTGATTGGTTGTTGATATTGCGATGAGTGCACTTTTGTTAATATATATATTGGCAATTTATATTCACACAAATTGCTGAAAAAAGGCTCATTCTCTGGGCCGAAATCGTTGCTCGTTTTGTACTATGTTTTTGAATAAAGGAGTAATTTTTTATGCTGATTTTCCACTTCTACAGCTGTTTATTTCTGGATACACTTTGTGGCCAGTTTTGGCGCTAACTGACTTGGACGATCTGTTGCATTACTCGGGATGATTGCTTTTATGTGAGTCCTTCGCGTGCAGGTACATAACCATTCTTTTTTTGGATATTTGCTGTATTGTTGGTGTCTATGGCATGTTTGGGAGTATCTCTGGCATGTATTGGAGTTTCTCTGCGCACTGTATTGGGTTTATCTATGCACTGTATTTGATGGTATCTATGGCACTGTTTGAGGGCCCCATCTCTGGGACTGTTTTGGGGACATCTCTGGCACTGTATTGGAGGTATCTCTGGCACTGTATTGGGGACATCTCTGGCATTGTATTGGAGTTATCTCTGGCACTGTATTGGGGCATCTCTGGCATTGTATTGGAGGTATCTCTGGCACTGTATTGGAGGTATCTCCGGCATTGTATTACGGGTAACTCTGGCACTGTATTGGGGGTATCTCTGGCACTGTATTGGGAGCATCTCTGGCATTGTATTGGAGGTATCTCTGGCATATGTATTGGGGAATATTCTCTGGCCACTTGTATTGGTGTGTTTCTGACACTGTATTGCGAGCATCTCTGGCATTGCATTGGAGGTATCTCTGGCATTGTATTGGGGCATCTCTGGCACTGTATTGGGAGTATCTCTGGCACTGTATTGGGGCATCTCTGGCACTTATTGGGGGTATCTCTGGCACTGTATTGGAGGTATCTCTGGCACTGTATTGGAGGTATCTCTGGCACTGTATTGGGGCATCTCTGGCACTGTATTGGGGGTATCTCTGGCACTGTATTGGGGGTATCTCTGGAATGGTATTGGGGGCATCTCTGGCACTGTATTGGGGGTATCTCTGGCACTGTATTGGGGGTATCTCTGGCATTGTACTGATGGTATCTCTGGCACTGTACTGGGGGTATCTCCGGCATTGCATTAGGGGTATCTCTGGCACTATATTGGGGGTATCTTTGGCACTGTATTGGGGGCGTCCCTGACACTGTGTTAGGGGCATCTCTCTGGCACTGTAGGAGGGTATTCCTTGTACTATATTGGTGGCATATATGGCACTATAGAAGGGTATCTCTGGCACTGTATTGGGGGCATCTCTGGCACTGTATTGGGGGCATCTCTGGCACTGTATTGGGGGCATCTCTGGCACTGTATTGGAGGCATCTCTGGCACTGTATTGATGGTGTCTCTGACACTGTATTGCGGGCATCTCTGGCATTGTATTGGAGGTATCTCTGGCACTGTATTGGGAGTATCTCTGGCACTGTATTGGGGGTATCTCTGGCACTGTATTGGGGGTATCTCTGGCACTGTATTGGGGGTATCTCTGACACTGTATTGGGGGCGTCCCTGACACTGTGTTAGGGGCATCTCTCTGGCACTGTAGGAGGGTATTCCTTGTACTATATTGGTGGCATATATGGCACTATAGAAGGGTATCTCTGGCACTGTACCTGGGCTTTCATGTTGCCCGTATGGGGGTTTCCGTAACACCATAATGTACTCTTTTAAATTATGCAGTAATAAGAAGGGTTGCCATTTATTTCCAGTCTTGGAAGGAATATATAGGAATAGTTGGTGGTTATAGGGGTTAATAGATGGAGGTGAGGGGGCTATGGGGTAATAAGTAGAGGTTTTAAGTTTAGTACTGTTATGGTTTATGTTATGTTTTTATACTATATGGACTATGTCGGTCCAGTGTTGAATTGATTTATTTAATAAAATGGTGAAATAGGGCTATTGTCGGGGAGTGTTTATCGAAATTAAAGTTTGTTTGGTGCATTTTGTGTCTGTTTTTTTACCCCATTTATTTCCAGTGTTAGTAATGGAGGATCTGACAAATTCTTCTCCATTACTATCGCTGAATCTTGGTGTCTGCTAGCAGTGCTTTTTGCCACCCCAAGGTTTACAGTACACTAATCCCATGTAACTATTACCCCAGTAGCCAATGCACTTAGATTACTGGGAAGAGCTGGGTAACCACAGAAGCGGACCAATTAATGTGATGGTCCGCTTCTGGGGCGCTTGCGGGCTGGTATTTTTAGGATGTGAAGTGGACAATGTCCATGGACCTTTCCATTATGCATCAGGCTGCAACTGTTGATTTTACCTTGGTTGGTTTTGGAAAATAGGGGGAACTACAAATCGCTTATTTTTTTCATAAATCATTTATTTATTGAGAATCCAAATATGGGCACCTCCTGTAATTATTACAGCCCATGTTCAGATTCTCAATAAAGAAATAATTTTCTGGGAATAAAAGTTACATGGGCCACACCACCCCCTATTTTTCCTGAACCTCAGCCAAGGTAAACCAACTGGCTGCAGCAGGGTATTATCAGAGTAGGACAGTCAATGGATATGGATCAATACCCGCTCTATATTATTTTTAATACCAGACCACAGCCACCAAAAGAAGTGGTCAAATAACATTAGAAGGGTCTGATTTATGACAAGTTACCGACTCTAACCAGTACCCCTGCTGCATTGGGTACTGGGGTAATAGTGACACAGGGTTAGTGCCACCCATTGGCTGACGCAAAGCCCCAGTGGTAGTAATAGAGAGGCGTCTGTCAGATCTTCCATTACTAACACTGGAAAAAAATTTACATAAAAAATAACTGATGCTAAACACAAAAAAAATGTAGTTAAAAAAATACACCCCGACAACAGCCCTCTTTCACCATTTTATTAATAAAAATAGATCCAAAGCTGATCCAACTTAGTCCACCGCATCCCAAGTAGTCTCAAAGGGAACCTGTAATTAAACAGAAAACAGTACATACTTATTAACAAATACATAGATCAGATAACCTTTTCAACTCCAAGGAATGATCGGGTATATGCTGTCGTCCAGGAAAGTTGGGTGAATGTTCCATCATCCCCTAAAAAATGTCCTGTTAATTTTCCTATTCCTTAGAAAAGCGCGTGTGTTACTGTTGCATCTAGAAAGATGGGAGGACATCCTCATCCTAAGTGGTAACAGCTTTTTATTAGAGTAATAAAACTGTCGTGCAATCCCAAATTATCTTCTTACTCCTCATTAAATTTCACTTACTCTCCTCACTTTCTATCTCGCTCCCCCTAACTGCTTTCCCCCACCCTGTATACCATTACTCCACTCAGTGTTCACAGGATCTTATGCTGGATGTCTATTACCTCCATACAGTTACCTCTTAGTGGTAGACACCAGTGTCACTACAGGTTGCTGGCAGACTGTATAGTACATCCATACAGTGATAATTATAGTGTAGACACTGTGTACTCAGCTCTGCAGATTGTATATTACCTCCATACAGTGTCCATTTACTCGTGGTAGACTAACCAGTGTTAAAGGCTCTGAAGACTGTATATTAACTCCATTAAGTGTCCATATTGTGGTAGCACCAAGTGTTACTCTGGCTCTGCAAGAGTGTATTTTACCACCATACAGTGAACCATACTAGTGGTAGGTACCAGTGTGCACAGGCTATGCGAGAATGTATATCACCTCCCATACCAGTGACCATATAGTGGTAGACACTGTGTACAAAGGCTCTGCAGACTGTTAAATTACCTCCACTCATCAGTGTCCATACAGAGGATCTGGACAGACGCCTCCCCTTTTACTATCGCTGGGGATTGGTTTTGTCAGCGGGATAGCGCGGAGGTGGGGGGATTGTTTGTCACCCCAAGGCTGACACTTGGGTGACCGTGTCACTATTATCCTAACACCCATGCACCAAGGACTCTGGGAAGTGATGGGTTACCATCAGAAATGGACCCTTTACTGTGATGGTTACGCCTTCCGGCCGAGCAAATGCTGTGCTCGGTATTATGGTAGAGTGGGAAAAAGGGCATCAGTATCCATGGACTTTCCCATTCCTGAAAGTTTCAGGCGCAGCTGCTTGATTTTTACCTTGGCTGGTTATGGAAAATATGACGGGAACCCACATGTCGTTTTTTTTTACAGAAAATTATTTTCTTTATTGAGGAATCTGAGCAATGGGCACAGTTCTTTAAGTAATGATTGAGTTTTTGCCCATTTTTAGATTTTTAATTAATTATAAGGTTTTTGTATTAAAATAAATATAATTAATGAATTTTGAAGTCCAATAAACCTGGGGAGTGTTCATAGAAGACCCAGGTAAATAGACCATATATAAGCTGCAGCCAGTACCTATTCAGTAATGTGTCAGGTCCATGGACATCGACCTTCCCAATTCCTAAAATTTACAAACCCTCAGTGCCCCAGTAAGCGGGACCATTCTAAATTACTTGGTTCCACATGTGATGGTTAATCTAGATCTTGTTCCCAGTACCCCCATGTGCATTCGGATAATGGGGTTAATAAGTGTCCATAGGATTTGGTCCTGCCTTGGGGTGACAAAAAACACACTGACTGGTTGTTCACCTAGATTTAGACTGAATTATCGTCTCCCTTAGGGCCTAGGTTTATATAATGAAGAAAATCAATTCCTAATCACTGGGCGACATAGCTCTTAAGGGGTATTACTGTAATAATAAAATAATAAACATAATTAACATTATATAACAATATACAGTAACTTAACTTCAGCTCTTGCTGCAACACCATAGAGAACGAAAAACTGCATTTTATTTGGTTTCATTTTCACATCCCCTACAAAATTTGAAAATACAAAGTGACCAAAAAAAGTACACATCTTACCAATATGCGGTGCCTCAACGCTTTTTTTGTTTCCTCGTCATTACAGAAGAAACGTTTTGCCCTCAACCATTTGGTGGAAAGAACAAAAATAAGTTATTGCTTCAACAGGACAGAGAAAGTGGAATGCAGATCAGCCCATGTGAAAATTTCACACAAAATAGAAGAAACTGAATCCCTGCCTAGTATTGTCTCACTAATTGCACTTTTTTTTACCTTCCACCCAATATTAAGAATTTTTTTGGCCGAGACCTTTGCCAAGTTATATTCTATGGTAACGACGGAGGCCAACCGGACGAGCGTAACTTCGCAATGCTTCCGGACATCTCAGCGTGGATTCCACAGGACGTGGGAAAATCTGGTGCAGCAAGGCGGTGCACCATTGGCATCAGCTCAATGATTCATTCAAAGCCTTTACCACTTGGTGCATAAGTGGAAACAGAAATAACAGGAACTCTCCCGTGGTCTAGGCCGATAGGTTGTTTAGCAATTGGTGGGAGGACATCCACCTGGCTAGAGTTGTTTCTTGGGGATACAACAATGGAGATTTATTTCCTGGGGGACACCAGTGGAGGTGACTTCCTATGGGGCCCCACCAGTGGAGGCGATTCTTGGGGGGCGTCACCAGGGAGTTGATTCTTGGGGCCTCACAGTGGAGTTAATTCTTGGGGCCACCCAGGTGGGTTGTTTCTTGGGCCCCCCACCGAGTGGAGTTGATTCTTGGGACCACCCACAGTGCGAGTTGATTCTTGGGGTCACACAAAGTGGAGCATGATTCTGGGGAGCACCAGTGGAGTTGATTCTCTGCGAGGCCACCACGTGAGTTAACTTTTGGGGCCTCAGTGGACAGTTGATTCTTGGGCCCAACAGTGGACGTTGATTCTTGCGGGATCCCCCCCAACCAGTGGAGTTGATTATTGGGGCCACCAGGGGAGCTCGATTCTTAGGGGCCACCAGTGGAGAGATGATTCTTGGGGGGCACCAATGAGTGGTGGTTCTTGGAGCCCCTCAGTGGTGTGTGATTCTTGGACGGCACCAGTGGACTGGTTAGATTCTTGGGGCCCACCCTTGAGCTGAAATGCAGCCCAAGGTCTAACAGACCAAAGAGTCCCCTGAGGGTTTCACCTTCTCCCTTTTGAGCAAGTTCAAGGCTGATTACTCTGGACACAATGCGGAGATGATTCTGTATCACTGACACTTGTTTTCAATTTTTCGGCTTTGAGTTTTTTTTATTTTATTTAAAGATAAGGTCATAAAAAAATGCAGATAACTTTTTTTTATTCTGGGGGAAACCTAAAATCTCACTCCCCCTCCCCCCCCAACCACAGAGCTTGCAAACCAGTCTGCAGTGCACCTGTACAGCCATTAGATGTCAGCACTTGTTAAAGCTGCGAGATATCGCAATGTGACTGATACAAACTGCAGAGCATAGGACAAAGGCGTCACCAGAAGATTGCGGGACCTAATGCAAAATCTATAACCAGGTCCCTCACCTACCAGGGGCCTTTTATACTACCGCGTCTTATATGTGACAGAGGAGCAATAGTGCCCCCTAGAGACCAGGGCCTGGGGATAACGGTCACATCTCTAGCCTTCTAGCTGTGCTGCTGGTAGAAGATCTCCTGCTAGATGGCAGTGGGTGCACATAATAAATCTATACCGAATTTCTAAACCTTGCATGCTAGTGTTACTGCAAGGGGCACCTTTAAGAAATATTGGAAATCGTGGGCATTTGTCTTTACATGAACTGTGATTATTGATGGCTTGATGTGTCACTGAATAACATATTTCCTTTTACAGCTATCAAGACAAATATATTGCGCTGGTTATCATGGTCTCCGCTGTACCTGCTATACTAATGTTCATCTCTAACATAACTCGTAATAGAGACAAAATAGTGCTAGGATAGAATCATCAAAGATAAAGTCTGGTGAACATGACCTTAGATAGGTAACTAGAGTTATATTGCTATGTTTAAGTATATATATGTAAGGGAGGATCTAACGCTATTTCTCGTACTTTATGGTGCCTTCTTTAGGTCCTATATACTTTTATTATTTATTATAGTATTTAGGTACCTAAGGAAGTGCCTATAGAGCGAGGATAGAATAAGCCGGTTGTGTCTATTTACAGTAGATATTAATTTTTATGACAATATTATCTGGTTTGACTTATAAATATGCTCATTAAGAATGGGAGAACTTGATACTTTATCCTGATTATTGGCCCAATTCGCTTTTGCAGCTGCTATGGGCTGTCCTCTGTGCTACATAGGGCACCTGGATTTTTGGTGAGAGAGCCCATGCTAATTGGGTTGGTTAATGACAGTATATGGCAGCCCCCCCCGTATAACTACCTATATATAAGATATATTACATGCTGTGGCCTGATATAGACACATAACTGTGCAAAACTTTCGGTAGAACTACGGGATTATGGGCCCCCAGGCCATTTGTGCCACCTTAAATGTCCCTTACATATGCTGCCCTGGGGCAACCTCACACGCTAACAATGAATAGCATAGGGGGATGAGGATTTGTTATAAGGACGCCATATTGGTGGCCACCCAGACTTTCCCAGACACAGAAGAGATGATTTAAAAAACAAAAAGTGAGAATTTTTTTAGTGTGCAGAATTTGGAATATTTTCATAACAATCTCTTTTTTTTTTCTTTTTAAGATAATTGTGTAAAAATGTCTCCTATTGTAAAATACAGTCCACTTGCCATGCACCACGATCCCGATGATGGATTGTTCTGGCGAATGGTAACTATTCGGAGCAAAAATGCACTAAAATGGCCTATTATGTGACTGGAGGAGAAACGCTGGAACGCGGAGATGATATTGCGACTATACCGGTCTTTGTTTGTGAACACCGCTGTATGATTATTATTAATTCAGGTGGTACCTTGACTTAAGAGCGTCTTGTATTAAGATGTGCTTTGAAGTTCACAGAGCAGTCGCTTGGTTCCATTTTTGCCTTTGTGGTTAAGAGTCGAATATTGAGTTTTGAGTGATAAAGAGAGTAGACATGCATTGCAGCAGCTCATTGCTCAGAAGTAAGGCTCAAAATCTATTGCCGATTGTGAATTTGTAAACAAGTAAATCTGACTCTGCAAAACCACTTCTGCACTTTAAATACGAGCAAGCTTTGTTTGCCACAAACTTACAGTTAAAACAAGCAGTTCCTTCCCCTCTATATAAAGCCCCATCTGCAGGTTTACCTACTCTCACCCCTCTATATAATATGCCCACATCTGGCAGGTTTCTCCCTTCCCTCTATTTAACGACCCCATCTGCAGGTTTCTCCCCTCCTCTTTAATAAAGCCCCATCTGCAGGTTTCTACCTCCCTCTATATAAGGCCCCATCTGCCGGTTTTCTCCCTCCCCTCATTTATATATTAGCCCCAATCTGCAGGTTTTTTCTGCTCTGACGTGTGTGAAATTCAGAATAAAACCTTCCCCGTTTCAGGGTCAATTAGGAAACAAAAATTTATTTAATTTGCCAGAATGCAGTAAAATGAGAGTACTTGTTAAGGCTTTTTTTATTACTTTCTGCAAAGTAGCAGTTTTCCTCCATTTCAGTAGTATTGGTAACTTGGCCCTTTAGCTGTAGGACATATGGGTCATCTCGTTCTGGTTCCTTCCATCAAGCTCCTAAACAATTGTTGGGTGGGTATTTTGTGCAGCTTCCTCCTGACAGACCCGGGTGTCTGTTTCGGGGTCTCTTGACGCGCTAACCAGGACTTTTTCAGATTTGACCATACATTTCCAATAGGAAGTCAGGCTTTGTGACGGCCGCCCAAACATGGACTTGGGTTTTCCCGAAAACCCCTTTGTATCCAGTTTTTGGTGTAGCTTCGGGGCTTGTCCATTTTGGGAAAACCCAGTTTTGCCAAAAATTTTATTTGGTGATGCTTGAGATGTTCTTCAAATTGCCCCCTTAATCTTCTTTCTTTATGATGTCTCTATTTGTAAGTGCACCCGTCCCCCCTGCAGAAAAAAACCCCCAAAAATATTCGCCCCCCCCATGTTTTTACACTGGGGTTGGGGGGGTTTTTAGGGTTACAAGCTTTCTCCCTTTTTCCTATAAAAAACGATGGGCATTATACCAGACGTTCAACCCTTTTTTCCCTCAGACCACAACCGGTCTACAAAAACGAGGGCTTTGTTCCTTTCATTGCAAAAATTAATCTGGATTTTTTGTTTTTTTTTGGAGTAATGGCTTTTTCCCGGCAGAGTGCCTTTCAGCCCATTTTGTACAGGGTGTTCTCTGTGGAAAATTACACAACTTACCACTTTTGGGCCCATACACAGCAGGGTTACAGGTCGTGACATCCGTCTGCTCCGGGGGGCCCTACACAAAGGGTTAGCAGAGGTCATTTACATCCGTCTGCTCCGGGCCCATACACAATAGGTTTCAAGGTTCTGACACCGTCTGCTCCGGGCCCCAACACAGTAGGGTTGCAGGTGCAGTGACATCCTTACCGCCCCCCATAAAGTAGGGGTTAGCAAGGGGCAGTGACTCCCTCTGCTCCAGGCCCCCTCACATAGGGTTAGCAGAGGGGCATGACTCCCTTTTTCCCCGGCCCCCTAAAACCAGTAGGGGTTTGCAGAGGGGCAGTGACCCGCTGCCCGGGCCCCCTCACAGTGGGTTTTGCAGATCATAATCTGTCACCCAGGGGCCAAACATAGGGTTGCAGAGGGCAGTGACATTTCTGCCGGGCCCCCTACCAATAGGGTTAGCAAAGGGGCGTGACTCCGTCTGCGCGGGGCCCCCAAACTAGGGTTGCAAGGGGCATAACCGTCTTCCCCTGGCCCCCTACACAGTAGGGGAGCAAGGTGCAGTGACATCCGTTTCTCCGGGGCCCCCTACACAGTAGGGTTACAGAGGGGCAGTACATGTCTACCCGTGGCCCATAACAGTAGGTTATCGAGGTGCAGTGACTCCGTCTGCTCCAGGGCCCCCTAAAGAGGGTTAGCAAGGGGGCAGTACATTCCTCCGGGGGCCCCATACACAATAGGGGTTGCAGAGTGAGTCATCCTCGCTCGGGCCCCATACACAAAAAGGGGAGCAAGGGGCAGGACTCCTCCGGGGGGCCCCCTAACCCGTAGGGAGCAAAGGGGCAGGAACGCTCCGGGGCCCCTACACAGTAGGTTAGCAGAGGTCAGTGACATCCCCTACTCCAGGCCCCCAAAACAGTAGGGTTAGCAGGGGCATGACTCCGTCTGCTCCGGGGGCCCCCTACACATAGGGTTTTGCAAGGGGGGAGTGAAATCCGTCTGTCCGGGGGCTCCATAACCAAGTAGGGTTAGCAAGGGAGTGACATCCCCTCTCTTGGGGCCCATCACATAGGGGGTTGCAGAGTGCATGACATCCTTTTGCTCCGGGGGCCCCCCCCACACAAAGGGTTTGCAGAGGTGCATGACATCCCTCTGCTCCAGGGGCCCCTACCAGTTTGGGTTACAAAGGGCAGTGACATCCTCTACTCCAGGGCCCCTCACAGTAGAGTTAGAGAGGTGAAGTGACATCCCTTTTCTCCGGGGGCCCCAAAACACAGTAGGGTTTTTCAGAGGTGCAGTGAATCCCCCCTCCGCGTCCCATACCAGTAGGGGGTTTAAAAGGTGCAGGGCATCCTCTGCTCCGGGGGCCCAACACATAGGGTTAAAGGAGTGCGTGACATCCTTTTTACTCCAGGCCCTTCAA
>JAODAL010059422.1:0-21485 GCA_025379985.1 Phyllomedusa bahiana
TTGGGGGGGCCCCCCAATTCATCAATTATAAGAGGTCGAAAACAAACATGGCTAAAATTTAAGGGTTTTTTCAGGTGTGGGTCTAACCCTGTAGAGTTTGTGGTTTGTCAACTCGGGAAAGATTTTCCACAATAGGGCAAACTAAAGAATTTACTATCCGTAATTACATTAACTGTAACTCCCACCATGTGGTATATTTAGCTACCTGCATGGAGTGTGACTTACATTATGTAGGTAGCACCACAAGAAGGTTGAAAACCCGCATACTTGAACTCTAAACGACATCACAAGCACTCCCGGTGCACAATAGATCCATCTGTCGAACCATTTCAGGGATTTTACACCAAGGAATGTCGCAATTTAAAAATTATGGGTATCGACGAGTGGTCAAATCTACCCGGGGCGGGGATCTGGGACATTTGCTCCATGATAGGGAGGCGTTTTGGATTATCACATTAGAAACTGCAGCCCCCATGGGATTGAACCTCAAAAGGGAATGGATGTTTCATTATTAATTCATTTATCAGTTATTATTCTATCATCTAAAAACTAATAATTAGTGTTGAGCGATTTTTTATAGACAAAGTTGAAATCGGCAAGGTTTTTATGGTGATCGAAATTTCCAGATCATTGCGATAATTTTAAGGGTTTAAAAATCTGAGCATCATCTATTAAGATCTTTGCCTTTTTCGGCGCTTCTGTAATTTTGGCGGCCAGCAAATCAGATTACAAAATTAGAGCGGGGTTTGTGATGTATGTGCGACGTCATGACTGGGA
The DNA here is from genome assembly GCA_025379985.1 of Phyllomedusa bahiana. Classification (NCBI taxonomy): domain Eukaryota; kingdom Metazoa; phylum Chordata; class Amphibia; order Anura; family Hylidae; genus Phyllomedusa; species Phyllomedusa bahiana. Next base: position 778 of record JAODAL010059422.1, read on the forward strand.
TGTGTATGGTTGCGATTGGCTGGAAAAATCACATGACCTGTTTTACATAGAAAGGTTTCCTGTTTCAGCCCCCGTGTCTCTCAGCGTCTCTTTGGGTAGGACCTGCGCTTTCCCTGTGGCCAAACAGCTCAGCGAAATTAGTCTATTTCAGCACAGAGAAACCTCTACTATTAGCTGTGATCCTTCCAAATTTTGTTATATTAGAGATTTGAAGATTTTATGTTTGTTAGCTAGAGAATTTTAAAGCAGCATCTACCGCTGTAAATTCACGGGGGGGGGAAAAAAAGGGGGGGCCCCGCGGGCGAACACAGACAAGCTCTATCTATAAAGAACACTGGATAAAGTTCACCAAGACTTAGTGTAGGACATTGTAGTGGGAATATCTTTATTATTAACAGTTTGCTATTGAAATATTTCTGGATATTGGGCAGCCTGAATTATATTGGATACACATCATTTCTAGTAACTGCAGGTCTCTTTGTTAGGTGCAAAATACACTTTTTTATCAGTATACATTTCTGTTATGTGTTCATTTTAATTTTTACCCATTACACCTGTGTTTTTTGATTATCCTCCTTGCAGTAAAATTTCAATCCAGCAATCTTGTAGTCGGCACAGGTTGTTTGTTGCCAAAAATAACCCTTTTATCATACGAAAACTTAAAAAGTTACATGTTTTTTGACTTTTGCGCACCCAGCATTGTTCATTGAACGCAGCATCCACTTAAATCTTAAAAACAGCAATTCTATATTCACCACAGGTGAATTGAAAGGTGCAAAAATACCGTTTATTATACCAAACATAAAAGTTAGTGTTTTTTGCCTTTTGCACACCCAGCATTGTTCATTGACGCAGCAGGCCCCGTAAATTTTTAAAAACCACAATTCTATATTCACCAAGGTGAAATTTAAAGGTGCAAAAAAATTTCGTTTTATTATACCAAAACATAACAGTTACGTGTTTTTTGACTTTTGCACACCCAGCATTGTTCATTGACGCAGCATCTCGTAAATCTTTAAAACAGCCAATTCTATGTCACCACAGGTGAATTGAAAGGTGCAAAAAATACCTTGTATTATACGGAAAACATAACAGATACAGACATAACAGAACTCCTTTTCCAGCACTTTTTAATCTGGGGGTCAGACGGGTTTTAAATGGTCATTACTGCGGTCCGGGACAGGTATAGTCAATGTCCAGTGAAACTAAATGGTGGTTGAAAAAATCCTTTTTGCGGCACTTTTTAAATCTGGGGGGTTCTGCATGTTTGGGGCTCATGCTGCGTTCCGGGGGACAGGGATATTCAATGCCCAGTTCAAGTAACATGATGGTTCAAATCATACTCCTTCTGGCACTTTTTAATTTGTGGGTGATGCAGGTTTAAGGGTTAGGCTGTGGTACAAGGGCGGGATAGTAAATGGTCTGTGACTGTGTTTCTGTGGCTTTTAGAACCTAAGTGTGTTGCCTAAGATGTAGCACGTATTCCATTTTGACTGTTGTGGATGTTAATTTCAGCTTCTCCACCCTTGTTTGGGTGTAATAATGAAGGTGTTGTTGCTCTCCATAGACTTTAATGGTAATCGCTCATAATCGATGCTCACTATCGAAAAACCTTATCGTTAGCGGCGGACTATCGACTATCGCCCCGATTTTCGTACCCAAAACGCAATCGTCAACCAAATAAAAATGTTTTTTGTTTTTTTTTTCCTGATCATCACATGTGTGTTTCTTGCTTTCCCCCATTACAGTATTTGCTGTGCCCTATGTAACACTGTACCTCATATCAGAGGGTATCATTATGCCGATATTGATCAATGTAGTATGACTTTGAATGTCATGTGCATTTAGTAATGGCATTGAATGGTCTTTGTTACAGCATATTAACAGTACATGCTAGCTCTTGTTTTTCAGTGTTTACAAACTTTATCGCAGGTCTCTGCTCACCCCTAACGGTCGGTCCTGGATGGTGCATTGTCATTGAGGGGGCCGACATAGAACATTGTTGGTCGTCTTCCCCTGATGATGCGCCATTGCGGGTACTCATTACCATAGTTACGGCTAGTCCTGTTTTGGACGCCGCACAATTTCAATATGTACGTCACAGGCTGCCCTACGCTACTTCCGGTGGGCATGCGCGTCCACTTCCTGGAGACGCCGCATGGTACGCTAGCGTTCCAATGGGCCGGCGTCTCGGGAGTGCGGGCCCGTATGCCGGAAGGGGGTACTATGGGTGCTTGTTGGCGGGTGGACGGTGAAGGCAGGTGAGCAGTAACATTTTCATTTATTTTTTGTTTTATTATTAGTCTGTGTGGTGAGCTCAGTATGCCATGATTAAGGGTGATTTGTTCACCTGAAACGCGTCGGCTCCGCTGACAGAGGGTTCTTTCTGGCTGTGCCATGTTTCGGTTACCTGGTTTTTAAGAATTGTGAATAAAGAAGTTTGGGATTTTACAATTGGTACCGCTGTATCACTTCTTCTCTGTTGCCTAGGCCTGCACATGTGCCTTCCTGAGAAGGGGGACCTTGCAGGCACTGCAGGATTTTAAACCATTATGGCGTATTGTGCTACCAATGGTTTTCTTGGTGACTGTAGTCCAAGCTGCCTTGAGATCATTAACAAGTTCCCCTGTGTAGTTTTAGGCTGATCTCTTACCTTCCTCATGATGAAGGATGCCCCATGAGGTAAGATTTTGCATGGTGCCCCAGATCGATGTCGATTGACAGTCATTTTGTATTTCTTCCATTTTCTTACTATTGCAACAACAGTTGTCTCCATCTCATCCAGCATCTTACTTATGGTTTTGTAGCCCATTCCAGCTTTGTGCAGGTTTATGATCCCTTCTCTGACATACTTAGAAAGCTCTTTGGTCTTACCCATGTTGTAGAGGTTAGAGTGTGACTGATAAATTGAGTCTGTGGACAGGAGTCTTTTATAAAGGTGACTATTTAAGACTGCTGTCTTTAATGCAGGTAAAAAATGGATTATGAGCATCTAACTGGTCTGTAGGAGCCAGAACTCAGAATGGTTGCTAGAGGATAAAATACTTATTTCTCTCAGCAAAATACAAATATATTTATATAATTTATACAATGATTTTCTGGATTTTATTTTTGATACTCTATCTTTCAATGTTAAAATTAACCTACCCTTAAAATTACAGACTGTTCATGTCTTTGTCGGTGGGCAAACTGACACAATCAGCAAGGGATCAAATAATTATTTCCTTCACTGTATATACACATACACGTGCACTTACTTATATGCAGTGCAGCCACTTCCCTCATGCAGTCCAGAGGTCTCAGGAAGACACAGGGTGGAGAAGGGGGGACAGCAGCTTCCTTTCATGAGCTGTTCTCAGCCCAGCAGTGCATACACCCCTACTCCACCATCCCGACTGTGCACAGACACCGAGGGAGCCACATACGGCAGCTGGAGGTCAGTGTCCGCACAGAGGAGAGGGCAGGAGGAGGCTGCTGAGGGAGCAGGTCTTTTAAGACACTTTTTAGCAGCCCCGTCGAGCAGTGAAGAGATCGGGCTGCCCCATAGTGATGCAATGTATCTTATAACAGGGCCCGGCCGGCAGTAAAAATTAAGGGCGACATGTATGAATCCTGGCGCTGATAGACCAGTTCTAAATTGCTTTAAGGTAGAATAGACTACGCCAGAATGTATGAACCTGTTCTTCTGCAGTTCATACATACAGGCACAGTCTAGTGCCAATGCGACAACTCAGGCTCAGACAGACCACCTTTAACTTGGTCTGGCCGTTCTAACTGTTTACGCCAAAGTTTTGGCCTCAAAGAATCATAAATGTGTCTACTTCTACTAATATGGTGCAACACGACCCCAGAATGCCTCAAAACTTTGGCGCGCTAAAAAGTTTGCAGTACGCCTCTTTCATACATCTATAGAACTGGTCTATTACAGCTTTTTGACGCCAAAATACTGGTGCAGCCCCATTCATTCATGTTGCCCTAAGTTTCTGTTTCTTGCCCAAGGGAGTGCGAGCACAATAGCAGTCGCTACGGCTGCTATTGCGGTAGTTCCACCACTGGGTGGAGCCCCATTTATAGATTTTGAATTGGGGCCCTCAATGCATAAAGCAAAGCCTCAGCCATAAATGTTTGATAGGTGCAGCCAACTCTCTTCTCTTTCAAGCTTCAGCACAGATAAGAAAGGTGGTGGAGGCAATGTGACCACTGTTCTCAAAATAGATTACGATCATACCTCTGTGAGCAACACCTATCAGACATTTATGGCATATTCTTTCAATGAGCCATAAATGAAAGATGAAAATACCTGGTAAGATACTAATAATAATAATAACAACTAAATAGCATAAATAGAAGTAAAATAAATCTGCAACATAAGTTTGACAAAAAACTGTTTTTTTAAACTATATTTACCATTTTAATGAAAAAGTAGAAATTTGATTTAACCATAACAACTGGTAGAATAATGTTAAAATGTAATTTATTTCACACTGAATTTCTTGGAAAAAAAATCACCAAATTGTGCTTTCCCCAACAAAAAGATTAATGCCAAGTACTCCAAAGTAGTGCAATTAAGAAAAAAATGAAATGTATCATGCAACAAACAAGCCATCATATAGCAACATTGACAGAAAAGAAGTTATGGCTGTCAGTATTAAAATATTGCTGAATGTTTAAAATTATCAAATGGCTTGCCTGTCTTTATTAATCTCCATGTGATATTTCTGAGCTAATTTATGTTTCTCCTGTGCTGAATATAGTATTTGGTTTCTTTAGATGAGCAACGAGCAGAATCCTTTGATGTGCTTTGTTCATTTTTCTCCCTTCCAACCTCAGTCAACTGTCTCGTTCCTCGTGTGTAAAGCATTGGGAGGCATTTGAGGTCAACCCTTAAAAAATTCAAATCGCTTTGATCACCAGATCTCTTGGACTTGACACAGATCTGTTTCCTGTGTGTCAAGATACACAAAACTTCTGAGGTTCCTGTCATCAAACAACTGATGTAAAACATCAGAAATCCTATAGTAAATTTAATTACATTTCAAAAGTGTCTAGCTTTGGGAGTGATGCTCAAAAATAATTTGCAACCATTGGACAAGCTTGTTAAGGTCTAAATTAGGCCTTATGGAGCAAAATATTCAAAAGTAGCTTTAGTTTAAAAGAAAATTCTTGCATAATACATTATTTTGTATGAATGTGAATTTGTCTAGAACTACTTTAAAATAAATTAATATTACCTGTATACTTGTATTAGCAATTCATGATAACTATATCTTCAAACCACTAACGAAAGGTGTCTTGTTCATAGGAAATTCTAAAATTAATTTGCAGATATTTTATAAAATAGTTTTGCCTAAAATTATTGTTTGATCAAGTTATGAATTGATACTGATCCATGCTGTCTAAAAACCGTACTAACTACTGAAGCCAAGCTCAGTTACTCTGAAGAACAGGATTAAGCAGTGACAGTCAATTAGTACATCAAAGGATAGCTGACTTTTATGTTTTATACACAACATGTATGGGATAAAAGCTTGTAGTTTGATGTCCTGTAATCTCTGTTGCTTCAGTAATGACCAGGACAGCATGATATTGTATGGTTTCTCGGAAGTTAAAAGCATCCCGCACTGGCTGCTACTGAAATGAACGCATTAGAAGAAACAATGAGACTGTGTAACTTGTACACACTGGCTTTTTAAATTTATTACAAAACTAAAACGACTCTCATGGACTTAGTCTATTCAACACAAAATTGTTTGTAATCTCTCTGGAAAGCTGAATAAACCTTGTACTGTCAGGTCACATTATTTCCACAATACGTATTCTATTTGCGATTCATTAAAATGTCGTTTTGCATGTGCAGAGTCAAGGTTTAATGGATAGTCATTTAATTGCTTGTTGAATAGAATGTATTTTGACTTGTAACAGAAATAGTATGTCCATTTGCTAAAAAGAGTACATGCAGTTTTTGTGGCTGATTTTGATGCAGTTTATTAAACGGAAGCTAGAAAGGGAGGAATAAGGAATCCAAAACATAAATTAAAAAGACCAATAGTTCTCCTTTTCATGGGTTCAACTCTGGCTTTGGCTCAAAGAACTGCATCAAAGCTACAACTCAACTGCTTCTGAAACCTCACGTGTCCAACATAATCAAACAATCAGAAATCATGTATTTTTCATCCAAATACAAATTATTAAAAGAAGAAATAAACTGGACTCTCTAGATGCTGCATTCAAGCAGACTGGTAATATCCGTATGCTGTTATGTGATTTAGACTAGTTAGACTGGTAAAACTATGCTCTTTTTGTAAAAGAATCTGATGCCAAGTATAATATATGATTTTATCACATAATCTCAATCCAAAGATATTTCTGACATTTAAATGGTACCCATATTTCCGAGAAAACATTCATTAACTGAGCAGCCATGAACTAGCCACATTGCCTAATGTTGAATTTCAAAAATATCAGATAAAAAATTGATTCTAAGAAGATTAATGGCAAACATACATGTAAACATCCTATAGTAGAATAAATATAAATTCGTGAAGTGGCATTTTGCTGTTTGTAGTCTATCCTGGACAATAGTTTAGTGCTTTTACTATGGTGGAATATAATTGTTTATTTAATTATTCATTGGGTAATAAAGCTCTCCGTATTAGAGCGCTCAAAGTCAACTATTGAAAACAATGGACAGCATTGATTGCATTTGGAATCTGCAGTTTAAAGTAGTATGATCTCAGAGATTAAAGTCTGTTTTGTGGACCTGACCATGGTAGCAACTATTGATGTGGCAAGCATGGTTGCTGCTATGAAGACCAGTAAGAGACTGTTGAAGTAAACAGAAAGCGGTAACTTTCTATTCTCTAGAACTCATATGTTGATTCTTCTTGATGGAGAAAAACAGTGTACAAGTTAGGGAGCCATGTATGATTGAGTTTTCCACCCTTTTCTTGTGTAAAATGTGCCTAAGTGAGCAGTCTACCATGTCTAATGTGCCTAATGAATGTGTTAAGTGCACTGTTCGTAAGACTCTACACTTTCTAATGCGGCTAACATGAGGGGGCGTTCTGAGGGCGTTATGGGGATGTGTCGCACCGCACTCATAAAATTAGACACATATAAGAATGTGGTTCGGCAAAACTAGGCGCATTACTGCTCCGACAAGCAGACCTATTTCATTGTGGTCTGCCTGAGCCTGAGGAGTCAAAGTGAAGCAAGATTTGGTGTTAGGGAAAACAATTTCCAATATTTCTCAACTTACACCACTGCAATAATAAAAAGTAATTTATGATAATTATCAAACTATATCAAATTAAATTATTAAAATTTAATAAAAAAAGGTTATATAAATTAATATAAAATATATAATATCCCAAAAATATAAAAATATCTCCTATAAAATGCATTTAAATTTAATATAATCTAAAACTAGTTTTACATTACATAGCCCACTGATGTTGTTGCTCAGATTTTATTTTTTTTAATTTTTACTACATTAAATTTGAAATTTATTTTTGCTGCTCTCACCCTTTATTCTACATACAGAAAGAGTCAACACACCACAGGTCTTGTTGGCAACTTTGGTCCACCAAGTAAGATCAGTACCATAGTTTCTATTCACTGACATTTTATTCTAATGACTTTTCCTTTATTTTCAACCAGGGGCATAGCTAAAAACTCATGGGCCCGGGTGCAAAACTTAACCTTGGACCCCATTACCCCGAACATTGGCTGTGCACCAATACTTTTTAACAACAGATTCTCTACTTGGTATGAGGGATATCTGTTGTGTAGCGTGCTGTGGAAAATTATTTATACTTAAAGGGATTTTTGCATACAGAAAAATTAATTTTAAATGGGACCAGGTTGTGGGAAAAAAATAAAAAGAAATTATGCATCCAAAGCATCTGCCCCAAATTGCCCTCCTCCCCCAATTTGGGGGGTGAACAGGAAAAAAAAAAGTCAATTGCACTTTTGTTTTTTGGGTTTAGTTTTTGTTGGAGTTTATACCATACATTTTAACTGACATGTTATCTGTATTTTACAAACCTATATATCAAGACCAATGATATCAATAACAAGATTATACATAGACCAAAAAATACCACAACATGTCACTACCATATAGTGACTAATACCACCATACTCTTACTGACAAAATCACTATACCAAGACCAATAATGCCGCCACATATCACCATTTTTCACCACTATAAAAGTGACTAACACCACCATATGGACCAAAAATACTGCCACATACTGTCCACATGTCACCGAAAAAAAAAATACCAAGACAGATATTGCCAAATAAAAACAATATACAAAGACCAAATAATACCGCCACTTATCACCACCATAAGGAGACTGAATATAACCAATGTACTGTTACTGAATAGAAACCATTATACTAAGACCACTATTACTGGCATACAGTGATGATGTATATTTTAATAGACTGGACGTTTACAGACGTGGTGATACCAATTATGTGTGACTTTTTCTAACCTTCTTATTCTTTTATTTGTAAAATGGCAAAAGGGGGATATTTTGAACCTTTTTTTAACCCCTTAACGACCTTGGGCGTATCAGTACGTCCCAGGGCCGCTAAGCGGCTTTGCAGGGGGATCGCTCCGCGACCCCCCCCTCCCCCCCCCGCACAGCCGGCGGGTGTTAGCGGCAAATCGCCGCTAACACCCGGCAGTAACAGCGCCGGCGGGTGGCTCCGCCCGCCGGCACTGTTTTACCCATCAGGCGCCGCAGCAAAGATGGCCGCGGCGTCTGAATTAACGCCGATCGGTGCCGCCGATCCGATCACCAGCATTGTGGTGGAGAGCCTTGGGAAGGCTCCCGTCACTTACCCTGGCCAGTTTGCCCCACTTCCGTCCGCAGACAGGAAGTGGGGAAACCGCCATCTTTGTACACCCTAATGCATTGCCTATGCAATGCATTAAGTTGTATTAACAATCGCGCCACCTAGTGGTCAAGTACCACAGGTGGCCTCAATGTTACAGTAAAAAAAAAAATAATAAAGTTTTAAAGTACAAAACAAAAAAAAAGTATTAAAAGTTCAAATCACCCCCCATACCCCAATTAAAAAATAAAATCATTAAAAAAATAAAAAGTTACACATATTTGGTATTGCCGCGTCCGAAAAAGTCCGATCTATAAAAATATAACATTATTTATCCCGTACGCTGAACACCGTAGAAGAAAAAAAAATCCAAACGCCAAAATTGCGTTTTTTTTGGTCATTTTACGTCACTCAAAAAATGGAATAAAAATGATCAAAAAAGTTGCATGCATTCCAAACTGCTAGCAATAAAAAGTAAACTTCAGCCTGAAAAAAATGCCCCCTGACTGACGTCCGTAGGTGTTAGTACAAAAAAGTTATCAGTCGCACAAAATGGCGCCGTGGCGCAAATTTCAAAAATAGAAAATGTTTGGAATTTTTTTACGGTACCAAGACATAACGGAAACCCTACATGTTTGATATTGACGGATGTGTAACAACCTGAAGAATACAGATAATACATTATATTTACCGAAGATTGAACGCCGTAAAAGCAAAACCCCCGCAAACATGGCGAAAATACAATTTTTTTCACAATTTGTCCCACTTGGAATTTTTTTGCGGTTTCCCAGTGTATTCTATAGTATAGTGAATTATATCATTAGAAAGTACATCTTGTCCCGCAAAATAAAAGCCCTCATGTGTCTATATAGGTGGAAAAATAAAGAAGTTATGGCTTTCAGAAGGCGAGGAGGGAAAAACGAACGTGTCACCCAAAAAAAACCACCGGGTCCTTAAGGGGTTAAAAAAAAATGTTTACATTTTTTTTATTTTAATTGTAGTCCCCCCAGGGTACTTGGCAAAAGGCGGGTGCGATCAGTTGTACATTGTTCTGCAGTAATAAGATATTGCAGAACAGTATACAACAATGGCTATGCAGGCCACAATCTAAGTAGTATCTTGGCATCCATGGAGGTCTTCATTATGTCTCTGGTTTTCATGATGACCACTTGGCACACCATAATCCTATGGTAGTGGACTGGAATGGTGAGCAGCACCGTTAATTAATCCTGTGGATGCCACGGCCTTGTGTACCCCAGCATCTAAAGGGTCAAAATGATCAGCGCAACAGGTGCCAAAAGACGCAGCAAACTTCTTTCCACAAATAAGCTGTGTGAACATACCCTAAGATTTAAAGCATATCTAGTGTGGTATGCTGATAAATGTAGTTCCATAACTGCTGCTTTGGAACTACAACTCCCAGATTATGCCTGCCATACCAGCCAATCTGAAAGATGTATTTATGCGTGTGTATATATATGTGTGTGTGTATATATATATATATGTAGTAGATGAAAGAGAAAAAGAGGGGGGGAAGGGCGCACAATAGTGTAATGCCGTCAAAATATTAAATGAGTCAAAAAAATTATGAAAGGCTCTCACCTGATGAGGTTGTGCAATCCAAAGAGGCACAACACTCAAGAAAGCTTCTAGGGCTATTGGCACCGTCGCCCTGAAGATAGCAGCCTGGATCCAAAGGTATACACAAGTCCTGAATGGACCTTGGCAGAAACAATAGAGATGTCCAAAATGGAGCTGGATCTAGCGCTCCGAGATGAAAGGAACAGCGATCTCTCACTAGCTTTAGTAGAAACAAACTCACTTTTATTGTCTAAAAGTGTAACAGACTCTTGCTGACACACAATTAAAACAAATAGATTTAAAAGCTCAACGCGTTTCTTGCGGTATACCCGCACTTCCTCAGGAGCATAACCACATTGCATTTAGAAACAGTTTATATAAGACTTGGGAACACTCGATGGGCGGTTCTCTAAACATCATAAGCTATACACAAAGCCCGTTAGATTCATGTGTTCTAGTTCAATAGTAAGAAAGGCTCTGAATGGATGAGGAGTTAGTCAATCACTATTCGTATCATAGCACATGGCTCAGAGTGGTAGAAAATGGTAATGAGAGCTGTCAAACACATGGTATCATTCGAAATCTGGGTCCTAGTGTCGGTGTTCTCCGAGGTATAGATAGATACTCATGTAAAATGATAAATATATGTTAAAATTAGTGATAGACACAACATGCTGTAACCGAAATTCCTATATATTAATAAAAACTCATAAAGCTGTTAGGTTAGCAATAACAACCTTGCTTATTCCATCACCCGTATTTAGATGGACATAAAGTAAAAAATTACTCACATATTTGTAATTTTATAGGTGTTACATCTACTATCCGCAGGTGGTAATAGCCCTCATATTTCGCTGTATGTATCCCGGAAAAAAAAGTTAATGTTAAATGACTTCAAAAACCTCATTTAATCCTTTTGGTTTTAGGGTATGCAATGTAAAGATCCAAAACATTTCTTTTTTTTGTAAAACCTGAAAGCGATTAGGTATATTGTTATCCACCGTATCGATGGGAATAATATTAAAAAACTGAAAAATCTTTGTTATGTACTCGAGTGTTCCCAAGTCTTATATGAACTGTTTCTAAATGCAATGTGGTTATGCTCCTGAGGAAGTGCGGGTATACCGCAAGAAACGCATTGAGCTTTTAAATCTATTTGTTTTAATTGTGTGTCAGCAAGAGTCTGTTACACTTTTAGACAATAAAAGTGAGTTTGTTTCTACTAAAGCTAGTGAGAGATCGCTGTTCCTTTCATCTCGGAGCGCCAGATCCAGCTCCATTTTGGACATCTCTATATATATATATATACATAGAAACGCCTCACTTGTGTTCGGACGCCATCTTGGACCATCCTGGGGTTCCTTAGCTCCTGGATCGCCACTTTGGTAAGCGGAATGGCAGTCTTTAAGCCTGGCCTCCGCCAGATTTATTCTTCAACACAGGATAACTGTACGCAGCATACAAAATAAACCCTAGGCTGTCTAGCCACTAACTATACAAACAAAAAGAGATCCTCTGTAACCTGTGACCTGGACCTACGTCCAGCACAGTACATTTGTCATACACTTTAGGCTTCCCTCAAGCCTGGGAGTAAAAGCCCTCTCCTCAGCTCTTCTGCGACTCCAGCTTCTGGCAGAAAGACACACCCCCCGATCACCTAAAGTCCTAAGCTTTTTACAGGCCTTAATGGATGTGCCAAAAGCCTGTTCTGGAATGGGGGAATGGCAACCCACCCAACGCTATTGCATCCCAGGAAAGGCAACCCATCACTAGTCGCTTTGCAGCCATGCTAGCTACCCGTTTCAGTAACTTACGGTTACTGATGTCCAATAGTTGCCTTTCCCCAACGAAACCAGGTTTTCGGTGGCATGACTGTGGCAGGTATTCTGCTGTACTCCACCTAGTCGCAGAAGCATGCGCCTGCCTAAGGTCACTATGCCACAGTGTGTTTTTTTTTTTTTAGTTTTTTTTTGTTTTTATATAATATATATATATATATATATATATATAATATATATATATATATATATATCGCATGTTCCTGCTACTAGAGGAATACAGTGGTATACATATCTGTGTGTGTGTGCCTGTAATGTGTGTACCTTATGTTACATGTGTCTGGCTGGTTTTTCTGACATGCTGGGATCTACAAGTACCAACATACCACACTATATATGCTTAAAGTTTTAAAGGCCATCTAGTGCAGTATGCTGGTACTTGTAGTTCCACAAAAGCTGCTGTGGAACTGCAAGTACCAGCATGTCAGTCACACCAGCCAGTCTCATGTAACATAAGGTATACACATTACAGATACATACATATACATATCCTTGGAGAAAGGCTTTTGTAGCCGAAACGCCGTCACCGGACATTTTGGAATAAAGTTTAATCCATTTTTTTTGCCATCAAGGAGTGCTGTGATTTTCTTTCGATATATATATATATATATATATATATATATATATATATATATATATATATATATATATATAAAATATATATATATATATATATTATATATTGTGGCAAAGTGACTACAGATAGTTGCCTGTCTCTGCCACTAGTGGAGTCGTCCTGGTAGAGACGTGCCACCAAGAGCCTGGGCTTGGTGGGGGAGCCAAATTGTTATCTTCAAAACACAGGTTCGACAGCTGTATATAGCGTGTTTCCACCTTTTATGGGGTTGGTTTCCCCAACACGGGCAGAGGGGGGGTGGCTGTTCCCGCCCCCGGTCCCAGGTTCCTGTTGGATTTGGGCCAACCCGGATGGCTTAAAATGCCTCTTTTTCAAGTAAACGGGGGGGGGGGTGCCTCTACCCATTAGCAAAAGGGGAAAATAAGGGAGGCCTTCTTACCCCCCAGGCGGGAGGAAGCCTGAACCCACGGTTTGCTGGGTACAGCTTTCTTTTGTGGGGCCGGAGCTGGGTCCAACCAAACTGGGGAAAGCTATTTGGTTTAGTAGTGGCCCCAGATGGCCTGGGTTTTTTGGTTTTCTTATGTTTTGGCGTGTAATAACCTGTGCCAAAATAAAAAACAGCTAAATTTAAGGAAGAAACGTGAGTGCCATCCGTTACGAAAGACGGCGTTTCCAGGGCCAGGCGTGGCCAAAATGGCTCCAACATGATGAGGCGCTAACATATGGGGAAAAGCGGGCAAAATTTGGGCACTGACTAACCGGTTGGCACATTTACGGGGCACTGCGAAAGTGCAGGGCCCTGGGGCACCAAAAATATAAAGGGCCAGATTTGGACGTTGTTTGCAGGAGCAAGAACTTTGTCCATTGCCTGGAGCAACCTTCTCAAAAGAAAAGGGGGACGCCCCCATGAAGAGACTGTGTCGCGCCAGGGTTTTCTCTCCCTGGCATGGGGGGCTGATACAGTATTTTGAGCGGGCCATTGCCCGCGAAGGAAGATATCCCAGCTGCCCTTAATTTCCCCGCAGCATCAGGCCTGTGCCCCCCTTCTTAACCACACTATACGGGAAAAGGCTCAACAGCCCCCCAAAAGGGGCGGTACAGAACTGGGCTACAAGGCCAGGGCGTCTTCCAAAAAAAAAGGAAAAGTTTGCTATCCTCACCACAGGTGGTCTTGGGAAAAACAGGGGCCGAGGTCCGGGGATACGGTCGTACCAGGACAACCCCTCCACGACAGAACCGCTACGAGGTCCCGATAACGGAATCCCATTGGGGCCAAGCAAATCCTTAAGAGGCCGGGATGGATGTTACCAGGAGAAACCCGCCTACAGAAGCAGGGCTGCTATTTCCCAAAAGGAGGCTGCCAAAAAACCCTGGAGGTACGATTTGGGGGCTCCACTATTGTTGACTTGGACTGCCCAAACAAACCCCAGATCAACCGCATTAACCCTTTCCCAAAGACCACCAGAAACCGTAAACTGTTGCCATATATTTTGAGAGGGGTTTTGGGACTGAGTTTAGGGGCTTGGGGTGTGCGAGGACTCCAGGTGGAGAAATTCTCGCAAAGCTTCCCTTTTTTTTCGGGCAGTTGGGGGACGGAAAAAGCCAAAGTATATGGTTATTTCGGGAAGACCCCCCGATCGCGGGCCCCATCGGAAAGGGACAGGCCATGTCTTTGCCTATGAAAATCCCTAAGAATTGGGTCTATTTTTTTGTGCAGTAACCAGATGGGTTAAACATTTTCGGATGTGCACCCGGGACGGGAAAGAGTTTTTGTGACCTACTATTAAACCGGAGTTACAAATGGGAGGACTTGATATGTTGCTGGGACTTGTTCACAAAACCCCCCGTAATAATTCATGCCGAGAAATATGCTAGGTGGAACAAGGGGCTAGGTGTGCAGTACCGCAAGTCGAATTTAGCTTCTGCGAAAACCACTCCAGCTAAGACCAGTCTCTCAAGTGTAGCCATAGGTCCTGGAAAATAGTGCGGGAGTTAGCAAGAATTTGGGGTTCGGGGTACATAAAAATAGGGAGACGGGGGTTAACACTACAGACTAAAGAGGAGCAAATGTTTTCCCCTAGCAATAAGGTGTCCTTACATCCCCTACATGGAAACCTGTGAATGTGATATGCTACAATATGGGGGGGGAGTGTCTGGAGTGCAGTTGACAAAGGTTTTTCTACCGGACCCCACAATCTGTGTGTACCTGATGGTACCTACAAATTGCAGGGAAAACTGCCTGCTTGATAGCCACCCCGTTCTGCGGACTGCTTTGATTCCAGAGAGGGGCTTTCATGTTTTTTAGTGTGCGGGCCCGAAGCCTGAGAATTTTTCCTCCTACAAAGTTTTGAGGAGACTAATTTAATGGGGGGGTGTTCCGGACTCTGAGGTGTAGCCTGCATGAAGCAGCCTCAAAAGTGAGAAAATCCTGTTAAGGAGAAAATATCGAGATCTGTAGTCCCCGAATCTCTTTCACCCTTTTTTCTGTGTTGCCATAGCTTTTACTGCAGGTCACAAAACTCAGTTTGGGAAAAGGGACTCTAGACCCCACAGAGGTGGGTGTATGCTGGAAACCCCATGAGAGGCGGTGAGTGGGTTTAAATCTCCAGATGGGAAAGAAGTGCCCCGGGTTTTCCCAAGCAGCTGATAAAATTTTTCCCCCAGAATTATGGGGAAATAGTAACCGATCACAGAGGTAGCAGTTTTGTGGGTTTGTGGCGACCTACAGGGGGTGCCATTCCAGCCAGATACCGCTAGAGCAAAATGTTAAACGTTTACTGAGTTTTCCAAATGGAAAAACGGCCTTTTGTGTGTTGGAGAGGGGGGGAAAATAAAGGGAAAACCGGGCGTTAACTGATGTCCCATTAACTGGGGTTTGCATTTCCTCCCCCATGTGTGAATTGATGTTTTGCAGGATGTAGGGGTATCCCAAGTAAAGCGAGAGTTCTCCCCTTAAAATGATTATAGGGGAAGTGAAAGAAACATCCCACCCATTTATGCCAGTGTCGCTGCTGAAACCCCTGGGTTTTTGCACAGGAGAGGGGGGGCCCTTCACTGGTAGGTGCCAGGGAAGTCATGGGGCCCCAAATTTCTACAGGTTTTTTCAATGATGACCGATATTTGTAGTAGCCCGCTGATTGTGGGGGGCCTTTAGGCCGAATATGCAGGGTTTAAAGGACCCTTAAAAACGTAACTTTTCAGATAGGCACCACAGGGCGACACCTGGTGGGGGGGGGATAACAATGCCTGCCAGGGGCCCCTGAGCAACAAGGGTAGTGCAGAAAGGGGGGAAACAGACCGTGAATGTGATCTTCCTTTTGGTGATCGGGATATGGAGGGACGAGGGTCTTAAACACAGGAACTCACCTGAAAAGAGGCCCAAAGGTACCAAGGGCTTCCCCTTTAGTTGCAACGTCTTTAAAGTTTTTTGGGTTTTTTTTTTAACCACAGTTAAGGTGTCACGAGGCACATTTTGCCACAGCGGGCCCACTGCACTGAGGTAAACATCGCTGAGGGTCAGTGAGGGGAACCGATTTTCCTCGGGTAGAAACCATAACACCGGTAGCCAAGAGACAAGCTCAGGGCCGAGAAATTTGAGGCTTCCTGACCCAAGAACAGGGGGAACGGTCAGGGGGGACCAACCTGGGGAAAGAGTATTGGGGGACCCATTATAATCCGCAAAAGAGGTAGCAATTTTTTGGGTCACTGTTTCCCCTAGGGGCCAGAGAATACGACCCTGACAGGGGCTGTCATTACAGTTTCTGGTGACACTAGTGCGTTGCTGAGACCAACCAAGGGCCCCTGCCCATCTAGATCCAAAATAGGGAAAACTCGCCAGTGGGGACCATGCCAAGTATCTGGTGTGAAAACAGTAAACGGGCGATAGTGCTGTAAAGAGGTTGCATACTAACCCTGAATGTCAGCATCGGGCTATGGGGGTGACTCCTTGTTTGCAGGCGGCATGGGTTGTCCCCCGTAAAAAAGTGGCTATGACATCTTTCCCCCTTTTTTGGGGGGAATCATGGACAACCCCCAGCTAATGTGACCAATATCTCTCGCCCCCGAGTTAAGGAAGATGTTCCCAAAATAGGAGCTTTACACCGAAGGGAGCCTGGGTAATGTGAGAAAGCCCCCAGGGGTTTATGAAGGGGGGATTGTGGCCCAAAAAGGGCACAGGTATTGCCCTCCACTGATGGGGGGGAGGGGTTCCGGTAGGAAAAAGTGCCACCAAAAAGCCTGGGGTTGGTGGGGGGGCCAATTGTTATCTGTCGCAACACTAGGTTGCTGACAGCTGTATAAGCAAGGCTGATTCCAGCCATTATGGGTTGGCTTCCCCGGAAAAAGCTCAGATGGGGTTTTGGGGGGCTGTTTTCCCTCCCTGGTCTCCAATTTTCCCTGTTGGAGTTTGGGCAACCCGGATGGCAAAAAGCCTTCTTTTCAAGTGAAAACCGGGGGGGGCCCCTACCTGCAGTTGGAGGGAGCAAGGGGGCAAGTAAGGGCTCTTCCTTTACCCCCCAGGGGGAGGAACCAACCACGGTGACTGGTGGGAAAACTTTCGTTGTGGGGCGGAGCAGGGCCAACCACGTAGCTAGGGGGCTATTTTTTTGCAGTGCCAAGGCCCCAGGTTTTTGTTTTCTCTGTAAATGTTTTTTGGGGTTAATCAAACCCCGTGCCCCAAAAAAAAACAGGCTGAATTTTAAGGAAAAAAGACGTCAGTGCCTCCTTTTTGAAAGACGGCGATCCCATGAGCCAAGCGTGGCCAAAATGGCGTCCAAGCATGAGTGAGGCGCTACAATGTATAGTGTGCCTGTAATGTGTCTGTGTATGTGTATATAGTGTGCCTCTGTCTTAATTGACTGTGAGCCGCTGCTTACACTTACTGCGTTACTCCCGATCGCGTTCCTGGCAGGAGGTGGTGATGGCTGCTGCCTGGAGGTCGGAGCAGTGCAAGAACTTGAAATTTATATGTAAGGCTTATTCACGGCGTAATTGTGGGATGGATTCCGCCTGCAATTCCGCCGTATTTCTCGAGCGGGGAGAGGAGACGGAATCCATAGTTCTCTATAAGAACTGTGGATTGCCGTAAAAACTTGTACAGATTTCAGCCCGTAATTCGCGCAGTACGGCGCGAATTATGGGTTGAAATCCGTCCCAAAATAAGTCGTGTGAACATTGTCTTACAAATATAACATCGAGCGGTGTTGGTGTCTGTTGAGAAATGGATCTGGTTCCAATTTTTTGCGTAAGTTTGGTTTTGCATTTTAGCCACTAGAGTGTACACCAGTAAATTTATTTAAATATGGTTAAGACATGCAAACTCTGTTTATTATACTTACCTGTGATTAACCTTACCTGCCATAAATATAGGGAAAAATATGACTACTGAAATCACTAACTAAGCAAAATAATAAAATGAACAAATATAATACAATTTATAAGATGGGCTGGATTCTTCTATGACCTACATTATTAAACATACTAGACAAAAAAAAAAGGTATTAAAGCACAATCTATTCTTGGATTAGCATATTTATTTACTGCTAAGCATTTTCTACTAGTTATGATAAAAGATACCTAATATCTCCCTTTTAACTATTAGATAACCTTGTAAACATAAATCTTTGTAATCCTTAAAAATATACATCAGTTGAAAATAAAAGGGTATTCACTTAAAAGTTATCTCAAAACTTTAGGATCAAGATCAACCTGTAAATTATTAAGTAGTGTTCTTGCTGTCTTGTAGTGCTGCGCAAATCTGTCCCTGTTCAGTTCTAGGTAAAAAAAAATTGGGTTTGGGACAATCCAATTTTTTTACTCTGTCCCAAACCCAACTCATTTGCTGTGCCTAGTTTACTTTGATATAAGAAGAGAAATGACTCTGAAACGATAGCCCAGCAGAAAGGTAAGTTAACCATAAAAAAGCTCTAAAAATCCTAACCTTCATCCAAACTTTGGGTTAGGGATACTTATAGTTAAAGATGATTTCTTTGCAATTCATGACAAATTCAAATCTAGCCATCCTGAATTGAATGACTGGGATTCGCGTTGTATTTTATTTATTTCTTATATCAGTAAAATAACTATTTTTATTGTGGTGCTTATAATGCTTTTTCAGTTATGAGTAACACATGGAAACGGAAAAAATAAATAATTCATAATAATTATAACTAAAAAAGTAGATCATTGTAGTTCAACATCAAGTTTATTGTTCTGGGCGTGTTCAAATAATGAAGTATTTTACCTGTGGTACAATGTACTATGGGTAGAGAAGGGCGAATCGATTCTAACGAAGTGGAATTCGTTTAGAATTTCAGGAAAACTTCGGTTCGGAACGAAGTCGAACTTTGGGGTACATCGGGTGAACGAAGTGTGCTTTTGATTGACAAAATGGCTGCGAGCACATGGCGCTACATGGGGCAAAGCACTCTGGGAGGAAGAAGGGCAGAGCCTGCATGACATGTGCAGAGGTGAAGCCAATCAGAGAACGGCGGGATTCTGTGACGTCACCGCACTATATAAGTCCGGGCGCGACGCCGGGAGCTCACACTCCTCTCACTGGTGCTCATCAGGGGAAAGGGCTGCCGCGGGTGATAGCTCTTACGGACGAATTGATTTTTATACAGCGATTTTGGGCGTAGAAAACACGCAATTGTAACACGCTACAAAGCTACTGTTTGTGAGGATCAATACTTTGGCGCAATTAAAATCCAGGGGTTAATTAAGCGTTGCTTTGCTGGTGTGCTGACCCCAAGAAAAACCCTCTTTTTCAACGCCAAAATAATACATTTTTTCCTGTAGCCTAATTCACAAGCAAAGGTTAATTACAACTGTATCTCTTGTTGTGTGGCGTAGAAAACACGCAATTTTAAAAAGCTACAAAGCTACTATTGTTTTGGGCTCAATACTTTGGCGAAATTTACAACCAGGGGTTAATTATGCGTTGTTTTGCTGGTGTGCTGACCCCCCAAGAAACCGTCTTTTTCAACGCCAAAAAAAAAAAATTTTTCCTGTAGCCTAATTATAAAGCAAAGGTTAATTACAACTGTATCTCTTTTTGGTGGCGTAGAAAACACGCAATTGTAACACGCTACAAAGCTACATTTTGTGGGCTCAATTCTTTGGCGCAATTTTCAATCCAGGGGTAATTAAGCGTTGTTTTTGCGGTGTGCTGACCCCAAGAAACCGTCTTTTTCAACGCCCAAAAAATCTAAATTTTTCCTGTAGCCTAATTCACAAGCAAAGGTTAATTTTCAACTGTATCTCTTGTTGTGTGGAGTATTAAAACACTCAATTGTAACACGCTACAAAGCTACTAGTTTGTGCGGCCTTTAATTCTTTGGCGCCAATTTACATCCAGGGGTTAATTAAGCGTTGTTTTGCTGGGGTGCTGACAAAAGTAAAAACCCTCCATTTCAACGCCAAAATATATACATTTTTCCTGTAGCCTAATTCCTGTCCGAAGGTTTAAAATTTGCCTGTTTGTGCTTTTACATTCAGTAAAACACACAGGGCGACATGTATGAATCCCGCCGGGTCGAGGCGCCGTTTTCCGCCAGTTTCCCGGCGGAATATGCGCCTGAATTTATGTCGGGGACGGGCCGCCCCTCATAAAATATCATGAAAAGTTTCCCCCGCGACTCGCCAGTGTGTTAGGCCGAAGTGCGGCCGTTGTCTGAGATTGTCCGCCGGAGGTAGTGCGATCATACATGCGGGAAAAGTCCCCGCCCCGCCTCGCCAGTGCGTGGGGCACCGTGGGGGGGAGATGGGCACTGTGCGGCGCTGCGCCCAAGATTCGCCGTCCGAGGAGGGTGCACTCGTTTCATGCGGGAAAAGTTCCCGCCCCGCCATGGTGGTGGGCACAGGCA